>VZSF01006171.1:21683-221304 GCA_013398295.1 Chionis minor | reverse complement strand
AAATATATAATTATAGACATATATATGTAATATTCTACCATTAATATATTTATTCTTCCCTGCCTGAGAAATGTTGACATAACTGATCATATTTTATTAATGTCACGTGCTGTACTTCCAAATGTAAGGATATGGGCCAGTTTTTAATGTGGACTACTTATTCTTAACGTCGAGCTGGTATGATGTAACACGAGAGCTACAAGCATAGGTGGGCAAAATGGAAAGAAGAGCATATGTAGTTTCTAAAATGAAGAGCATGCACTTCTCTAGGGATATAGCTAAGAAAAGATTTTTAATTAGCAAGAATCTCGCTCCTAAGTGCACCCAGCGTGGACTTCAAGATGTGGGTGCTGAAATTCCCCTACCTGGTGAATATGGAAAATCAGGTATCTCAAATGAGACTGGGTAACTGCATACGAAGAGCGAATCCTCACACAAAGGTGGAACACAGCAATGTAGCTTGCATTTGGTACTTTGCCTAAGACTACAGGAGAGCTGCTTCTCTGTTCAGGATACGTTACTTGAAACCTTACCCTGAAAACAGAGGCTTGCTGTCTTTCGGAACGAGAGATAGGACTTGTGCTTTCTTATTTCAAAATTAGCTGCATTCCACTACCCCATCTGCTCCCATACAAAATTCCATCCTTCAGTTCTTTCTTCCCTTTTATGACCGTGTTTTCCCCTAATGTGCCCTGATCGCCAGATAAATGGTAGAGGTATGCTCTTGTGGAAGCTGTGCCATCATGACAAAATAATTTGGTGTAATGAAAGCAGATGAGATTGTATAATAAAAACAAACAGGACTGTTGCCTCACAGCAGTCCTGTCTGCGTGATTCAAAGCTCTGCCTCTCCTTGGAGAAGGGATTCTTATCCTGTTTTTCTCATCAGGGATATTTTTTTCTTCTAATTTCATCCCATTAGCAATTTTTCATGGTCATGAGTTCTTAGTCTGTTCCTGTAAAGTCAATGGTTCCTAAGAATTAAGTAAATTTAGGACATTACCTACCCATCCAATTCAAGAATGTACGATTTATCCCTGAATTAGAAATGTTATAAAATCTGTAGCTGTTAATCTTTGAATCCTGGGTCTGAGTGAAAGATTTGATAATACTAATGCTACCGTCTATTCACCAAATCCTTTGAAAGTAATAACAGAAACTAAATCTGATCTGCTAATAATGTATGTTGGGAATGCATTTCATCCTCCAGTCTCTGAAGCAAAGGGCAATGCATCAACAGAAAACAAACTTTAGCATATTTTTTGGTCACTTAATGTTGGGGATTCTTTCCGGGTTCTGTTTGTTTCCTTAGCAGCATCCATATTTCCTGAAAGATTTTCAGGATTAAATTAAATTAATCCAGCTGTTCCCCAAGACTTTCAGACAAATAGGTAGGTACTACATGTTTTTAAAATGAAGAAACAAGCGTCCTTTTGGTGAGATTTTTTCCTTTTATATTTCATGTTTACAAAGAATAAAATATTCTAGCAATCCATCTGGCCATTTATTTCTAAAAAAATCCATATATTCTTAAAGGCTTTGTTCCCTTAAGGTCAGCATTCCCTCAGGACCCTGGTCCTGGGAAAATTTTGGACAAGGTTTAGTTGAGTTGCATTTAATAATAATTTAATAATATTCATTAATAATTGAGCTTGGGCTAGAAATTTAGGCTCCTGTTCCCAAAACCAGTGCATTAGAGCAACTCTCTGGTTATGGTCTCTTGCCAGTGAGGGTTGCATAGGGCAGAGGAGTGCATGCAAACTTTCACATCCTCTAGTGGAGCTCAGGTTCCTCAGTCAACTTAGGAGTCACAGGGCAATACCTGAGACCTGGCACCTGACTGAGCACCTCCTACAAACTGGGCAGAGGATGAGCTAAATGCCAGCTAAATGCCAGCTAAATTGACACCAGTCAATCTTTCCGAGTGTTCCTGGTCTTAGAGTATAGAGTAACATTGATGCAGGTATTTTGGTTTCAGCAGCAAAAGGGAAGAGCTGTCACTGCATGTTCTGCAACGATTTTCCAGGGAGCAATAGGTTGTGTTTGTGTGCCCAAAGATGATGCACACTGTGACCTGCTTTTTTGTCCCCCAAAAGCTAAACAGCAAACCCAAACACCAATTTCCACACATAACAATTTTTAATTTTTTTTTTTTATCTCATGGCTTTTGTATTGCAAAAGTATGATCATGCTTCATTCAGCTTGCATAACCCCAATGTCATTTGCCCTACTCTTAAGCATCTAAGGAGTTTGAATGTTATTGCTTTATGTCTCATGGCTTTATGAATGGACATAATTCTAGGTGATTGGTAGCATTTCTTGGCCCTATAGGGCTGGATTAAGCGAATTCATTGATAACGTAAATCCTTTTAGCCATTATAATTACTTTCATAATTTAGCCATGTTTTTAAAAATTATTTTAGCACAGTCTTTTACTCAAATATCACTTTTCAAAAAGACAAAAAAAAATTTATATTCATTTAGAATAACATGATCTTGATAGTTTAGAGTTTAGATTGATTAATTCTAGATATGCTTAGAGCCGGTCAAATGAAAGAATTTCATGCTGACAGGATGATGATTTTACTTTGAGTGGCTTTCTCCCAAAGGATACACCGTCCTTATCCTCAGAAAATCTTGTTTCAACTTAAACTCTTATCTTGGGGTACAAGCCAGAATATTTCATTCACATTTCCACCCCCCCCCAACTTCTCTTTCTCTTTTCTCCCCAACTTTACGAACTCCCGCAGTTGGTAGCTGTTTTCTAGTGAAACTCACTGAAAAATTAAGTGTTCTGCAAATTGGATGTTTAAGTCAAGTCTTCAGGGTTATGGTGTTACCTCCTCTTTTCTTGTGCTTCCAGCTTGAATAGTCTAACAGTTTTAGGACCAAAAAAGTATTGTTGAGCCAGCTATTACCAGTTCTCATAGGTCTTGTAGGCTTATGGTATGAGAATGCGGTAATCAGATGATGAATATAGCTGCAAAAACCCTCACTTGTTGAGGAAGTTTGCTTCTGTTTTCTCCAAGTATTAAGTTTGTCATCAATCAGACTATTGATGACTGAACAGGATGAAAGGGCTATTGCAGCTCTCCTTGACTGTCACATGCTGTGAAGCCAAAACCTGAGGACCATCAGCAGTGCTAGGGGGAAAGTCCCCCATTACAGCGGTCCAGCCACAAGTTATTGACATGTAATTCAATTAAAAGGAAAAAAAAAAATTATGAAAGATAATTATTTGTAGGTAATCATGTCTGTGTATATTTTACCAGCAGAAGGCAAAAATTGTTAGTAAAAGTTTTGGAAACTTTACCCAGCTGTGATGTCTTCTGAGTTACTGTGTAGCATCGCACAAGATGGCACTGCAGCTATATGTAACTGTGTGACAGCAAAGTGTTAATCCTCTACGTGAATTAGTTTTACAACTTCTAAACCTTTTGCTAAGGGGTCTTTGTGAAGATGCAGGAAGTGTTCTCCTTCTGATGTAAATTATGGCGGCACTGTTCTCTTGAGAAGTGGAGAGCATGTATTTTCCTAACGTCTGCAAGGATGAGGCTGAAAGATATTGTCAATGTTTGGATGTAGGAGCAAGTAAAAATGTGTGAGATGCACGAAGGTGGAACTTGACTAGATGAGTATCACACGTGTGGGTATGGCCTATAACTACTTCACTTTGGTCAGTTCTGAGCGTTTCATTACCAAGGAGAACTGAGAAATCTCCACATCCCTCTTTTCCTAGATCAGCTCCTTGCCTCTTTGAAACAAGTCACTTGGAATTAAAATCTAAAATCAAACTGTCATTTGCCTTAATCATACCACTAACTGTACTGTCTGTTTTGCACCTGTCTTATTTGCTTAATATATTCTCGGAGTAACATTGCATCATATTTTGAATTTAGCCCAGGAGGGTGTTATGCGGTTATTTGTAAATCTCATCTTGCAGGAACGGAATCATGGACCAGGATTACCTCTGTGCTCTGCGTCTTACAAGCGGAGAATGAAATTCCCCTAAAAGTCCTATCCCAGAAAGCTTAGTCCAAGTNGGGATGGGACAGGGCAGAGCCATGCCAAAGAGACAGCAGGATGCTGTGACTGGGATAAACTGTTAGATAGTCAGGTAGTCTCTCTTGGTAGAGAGCTGAACTATTTAATGTTGTATTTTAGGTAGGGCAAAATGAAACCTTAGGGATAAATCTTGCTTTGGCGTGGCTGAATGAAAGGGCTTTTTTATGGAGATGGGAGAATCCTGTTGGTGTTTGTTCCAGCTCTCTCTTCAGTCATTGCAATTGTTTGAGAAAATAAAGTAAGGCTTAATTGCAGAATCTTCACAGCTACAAAGATGACAGTTTATCAGAACTTGATATTACTGTGCTGCTACAATGAGTAATTAGTCCCTAATGAGTTGGATTTTCTGACAAATACATGATGGGAACTCACCATGTGTTATTGGCATCTGAAACAATTTTATCCTGTTAACTAGAAGAAAGTACCACCATCAAGTGCGTAAGTCTAATTTTCCCACATTAGCACTACACGGTAGAAACTGAGCTATTTCCATTCCAAGGTGCAAATTTGCTAGTGTGTGAAGAATGCTGTTTATCACATTTATGTGGAGATTTAGAGTGTAGTTAGAAAAAGATGGTGATATTTCTAGACGCTCCTTTCTACTCTTCTTGACAGTAATTAATAGCATAGCCCTATAACTAGTTGTACATGCATCAAGTTATCGAGAGTGTGATTCTTCAAAAATGCCCAGTTCACCTCTGCTGTCATTACAGTTAGTGGGAATCTTATTACTGGGAATGATAATATTCACCCCTGAACACTTTTCATTCTTTATTGCGTTGGTTTTCTAGCACATGAACAATACTTGTCTTTATACTACTTCGCTTCGCCCCCATGTTCTCATTTCTGTTCTAACACCCCTCCCTCAAATCGGCCTCCCCCTCCTCAATATCTGCTTATGATATTTTTAATGAGTCGCCATCTTGTCCTCTCACCTGTGTGACCTTTGTCAATCTGCACTGGGATGTAACCAATTCTTCTGTGTGCAGATCTGCAAGGAGAGACTACTCAGAGACTCATTTAGTGCAAGCAGTACAATTGTTTTCCAAAGAAGTTCCTTTAATATAGAAGCCTTCTATTTTGGGTGTGTATTTTTCTTGAGTCTTGGTAGGACAAGACTAAGATGGAAGAAAAAAGCAGCAGCGAAGCCTAATACTTAGGCTTAGTGAAGCTTTAATGTTCTTTATTTCTGAGGAGAGATCTGAGCAGAGAAGGTGGTTGTGATTTTCTAGGAATAGAGATGCGGAAGAAAGGCTTACTGACTTGGAGAATCCCGGATTCAAATCACATTGATGCAGTATGGAGCTCATTAGAAGATCTGAGTGCAAGACATATTGTAAACATATTTAATTGCAGGATGGCGTAATCACTGTGGAGAATCTTTTTCTATGGAGCTTGTTTCTTCTGTCTAGATTGAATCCTCTGTAGGAATTATTTACTCAGAGACTCGTTCAGTGCAAGCAGTACAATTGCTTTCCAAAGAAGTTCCTTTAATATAGAAGTTCCCTTCACACACTTCATGAAAGCAGCTTAACCTCTTACTGCTACCAGCGCGTGACATTAATAACAAACTTGGTTAGTTCATTCCTGAGCTTTTGCAAATCACTTCAGAAAAATGTGCGTCAGAATTTCTGTGGATGTAAGCCTTGGCATAGCCTGCTGAAGTGCAGCGTGCTCTGAAAAGACACCATATTTTCAAAAAGACAGGTAGGAATCAAGCATAGCCAGTAGAATAGGCACAGAGAGTAAGTAGGAATGGGGTGACCACTCTCAGCAGTAGCCCTACTCGCCTTTTTGTAGCTCGCGTGTCTGTCTGGGCATCCTATGGCATCTGAACCTGTTGTCAGGAAATATTACTTCTCATGGAGCAGAATTGTCCCTTCTCATAAAACAGCTTGGAAGACAGAATTTTGAACACTTACGGTTCTTCTGAATTACAACACGGCATGCGCTTGATTAGCTACTTAAGCTTGAGTATGTAAGTATCCACCCCATGGTTTTGGCATACCTGCATGGAGATAGCAGAAGTCACAGGACCTATGGAAGACTTGCTGCCTGCTGGAGGGGCAACTAAAACCTCTTTGGTGATTTTTCAAGTGCATTAGATGCAGTTAAGCAACTGAATTGCTTACCTATGACTAAATCAGTAACAAGGGTTACCTGAATGTAGATACCTAGTGCTGTTTCAGATGCCTTATGTTACTTGAGGCATCCAGAGAGTGACAGATGCACCAGCATCATGTTTCACATCTGATAGCCCTCTGCACATGGCGCGTGTTCTTCTGGAGCTGAATGTAGAGGCCAGGTGAGATACTGCACATTAAATAGCAGTATATTAGCCTGTAAGCAGCTAAATCAAGGCAAAGGTGTGCAATTTAGCTGGGAGAAAGGATACCTAAAACTCAAAAAAAAAAAAAGTTTATATAAAAATCACTTGCACAAATGTACCATTTCATATGAGGTGTAAAGCACACCTGGATGGATGGGTGGCTGCTTTTTACACCCGTGGCTTGGCTTTCTGGTTACAGAATTGCCACACAGATATTTCTTTCTACTCTCAGTGTTAGTTCAGACTTTTTTATGGAGACCTTTAGGATGTAGAAAAAAATATATTTGGTTTGCTTGTATTACCTTACTTTGTCCTGCTTCAGTACTTACTACATAGGCTAGAGTGGTGCCCATACCACATCATAGAGAGATGAGCTTAAAAAATTCCTTCTGTGATAATTTACTGCCACTAGTGTGGATAACTCTCTCTGAACAGATGTGACCGTAGGCTTTACAGGTAGTGGAAGGAGCTAAAGGCAACTCTACCTTAAATGGGAGGGGTGGAGGCAAGACAAGAGAGTGATGATTTAAGAACCAGCTGCAGTAAATAAGCCTCTTCATAGAGAAGTGCTGCCTGTTGGACCAGTTCATCAAACTGTCTTAAAAATATCACAGGCTCTTTTTCTTGAGTGAGGGAGGGACATAAGAATTTGGATTCAGGCTGTGATGCAAGAGCAGATGCACACGGGGTATCTTCTTCTCTTTATAAGCACCTTCCAGAACTAGAAATTTGGAATTAGAGAATCCAGCTTTCTTTAAATGCAGTCTGTTCAGTGAATGTTCAAGACTTACACTAGACTCCAGGATGGAGGTTGATGAGACACATCCTGACATTTCCTTCAGGATGACCATCTAGAGATGTTCTCTGGAAGCAAACTAATGGCAAGGAAGAGGAATTTGGGGTCAGCAGCACAAAATCCTGAATTGATCTGGGTGAAATTAGGGCCTCTGAAGATTCACTTTACAACAAAAAAGAAAAAAGACCTGCAGTAGTGAAGATGGCTTTACGGTGCCACTGTGATGCATTCAGTACTTGGACTAGAACCAAAACCTTAAGTAAGGTTTAAACAACAGATTGTATTGTAAGACCTCTGTAAGAAGACATGGGGGATGGCCGTGCATACCCAAGCCTCCTCTAGCTCCCGCTAAGTGCTTTTGTGGTGTTGTTATCAGATTAGGACAGGATGAAGTCACACAGGCAGACTTAAACGCATCTTGATATGCAAGGTGTGCATGGTTTTTGTGGCTCTTTCCAAGTTTTGGAAGAAGTAACGTACCTGAGCAGACAGGCACTAACTGCAGCTGCTCCCAGAAGGGGGAAGCGGGAGAAGAAAAACCTGCTTGCAAACTGGAATGAGAAAATTAACATAAAAAATTTCTGTACGTGCTGTTACTGTGCTCATTTATCCATAATGGTGATAATTTTCTCTAATCTCTAATTTTTTTATTGTGTTTGATTTTCATACTTTTGTTAGACAGCTGTTCTCACTTTCCACCATTAGCTATCACTGGATTGAACATATTGATTGCTCCTTCTAAGCAGCTGTTTCAAATGCATCAGAATTCCTTATCTTGTATTTTTCAGATAAATACTGATTCTAATCAATTTGCTTATATTCATTCTATATTACTTCAGAATTTGTCTTCATGAATCCAATACTTTTGTTAAAAAAACCTTTCAGATATGTTATTTAGAAATTTCACCAAACTATTTCTAAAAACATTTAACATGCTAGGAAATTATATACAGTATTTCCAAACCACAGTACAAATGGTACAAATGACATTACAGAAACTCTTTAATTGGTTAATACAGAATACTGAAGCTATTGTCTGCTACTCTGCAGTTAGACTGTTTTGTGATGTGCGTTTACAAAGCAACAAGAGCTAGCGTCACTATGTTGGTATGTTGTTTGACTGTGGCATAGCTTTTTTTTTTCCCTAATTAATTAAAATTGTTGAGGGACAATATATTGCTTCAGCCAAGAATTTTCCCAAAGAAAGGACTTAATTTCTGTGGAAATATAGTTGCAGATTAGAGAAAACAATTCTCTTAAAAAACGGGCGTAGGATTAAGTAAATGTGTGTATAACCAAACTTTGGCTTACCAATTTGAAAAAAAGTACCTGTTGTGTGGCACGCTGCCATATTATATTGGATATAGTCTCAATGGGAAAGACGGAAGTTGTATAATCTGGTGGGCTGTAAGTATAGTGACAACTTTTTCTGGTTTTGTCCCATTTTCTTAGGCAATAAAGTCAATCTATAATAATGAAATATAATTTTTTTTAACATCATCAGGTGATGCGAAGGTCTCTGAAAGCACTCAACTACAAGATTAATTACTTTAAAAACTTTTCTCATATTTTAAAGGTGCCAGATATATATGAAATAAATTAATGTTTTAACTATTGACCCTTTGAAATCAGCTGGCCACCTTTGTGCTGCAACGTAGCATTGCCAGCAGGTCGAGGGAGGTGATCAGCACTGCTGAGGCCACAGCTGGAGTGCCACGTCCAGTTTGGGGCTCCCCAGTACAAGAGACATGGGCATACGGGAGACAGTCCATCAAAAGCTATAAATACCTGAATGCAAGATGTTAACGAGGACGGAGCCACGCTCTTTTCAGTGGTGCCCAGTGACAAGACCAGAGGCAAATGGGCACAGGCTGAAATATGGGAGGTTAAGTCTGCACAGTAGGAAACACGTTTTTTCCACTGTGAGGGTGACTGAGTACGGGCACAGATTGCCCAGGGAGGTTGTGGAGTCTCCATCCTTGGAGATATTCAAAAGCTGTCTGGACGTGGTCCTGGACAACCAGCTCTAGGTGGCCCTGCTTGATCTGGGGGGGTGGACCCTTCCAACCTCAGCCATTCTATGATTCTGTGTGGGCACAGCACCACCAGGGTCATTTTTTAGGGGGTGAAGGTACCAGGCAACAGCTCTGCTGTCTTCTTTCATCTGGTGAGACACAATGGAACTGATAGCAAAATGATCCCTCAGAGAGGTAATGCTTATCAGCTAAATGCAGAGCTGAGCAAGTTCTAATATGAATAATCTGTTTAAGGTCTAGTTTATCTGAATGAAGACGTGTGATGTTTTTCAGTACATTGCTTCCAAGTACTTGCTCAGCATTTTGAATCCCCTTAAAGGCTGAGAAGAGGACCGACCTCAGGACGTGTAGATCTAGGTAAGCAGTCTCATCTGTCGTGCAGAAGACAGATGCTGCTACCTTCTTCCTTCAGACTTACGTCTTGTGGACAGAATGCCTCCATGGTACTATCAGTGAGCTAGGCATCTCTTAGGTAGCTGTCATCTGGCAAAACTCCTGCTCATCAAGCTGTCTGTTGTAAACCCCAGTTTTAGAGCCTCACTGTCCCTTATTTACAGAATGTAGTTGTCCACTTTAGCACTGAACCACGGAACAGGACATCCGATTTTTTGTGCCTTAGTCTTTCAAAATCCAGGAAAAAACGTTAAAGAAATTGTAAATATGTAATATATATGTATGGTGTGTGTATATATATGTATGTACATACACGTAAACTTCATGATCTATATAAAGTGCATCCTTGCTATACTGAAAGTATACCATTTAGCACATCTTTATAATCAGATTTACTGCATATAATTAATATAAATTTGTGAAATTTTTCCTTTAGATTATTGCCTTCAAGATATAGTATGTGCAAGAGGAGGATTTTGTTACTATATGATTCGTATTTTACACTGAAAAATCTAATATGAAACATTCTTATGGACATATTTTATTAAACATGAAATATAACACATCCATCAATATTTTCAGTGGTTTTTAGATCAAATTTTGTACTTTGCCCTATAAATTAAAAAAGTTGACTATTTAAACTACATTAATACAGAGGCTACAGAACACTTTTCAAAATGAAAACTATAGCCCTAAATTTGCGCAAATTACAGTATTGTCTTTTATTTTGATGTGTGAAAATTCAATCAACAATACGGCTTCTGAAAGAAGAAATATGAAACAAGAAAAGACAAATCTTCATAAAGGAGTAAGGCCACTGTGGCTAACTCTGTGTTACCAGAGTCAATACAGTAGTCACTTTCAATTTCCTAGTTGTCTTGAGGTTTGAAGTTGGTTCCACTAAGGCAAATGCATTTTTGGATGTCCAGGATGACCAGGTGTCTTAGCTGCAGGACCAGTTCTTTTGAACGGATTTTTCAGATGACCTTACTCCAGATCCAGGTGACCCGTAGCATCGGAGACCTCGGTTGTGACTTGTGCTGGCGTCCTAGCTGGTATAATGTTCAGGTAAACATCGTACTGTTGGTCCATGCCAAGGTAACTGTCACTCATGAGATACAACGTGTAGATACACCTAAAATGTAAAAAGCAAAATCATTAGTTTGGAAAGCAGGTCTTGAGTACTTGGAAAAGATAATCGTTGAGTACTTAATTTGTAAATTTGTCATACTTTCCAGGAGTTTCTGGAGCATAAAAAGCAACAGAAACAGTATTTCGATTTCTAATATATCCAGTTCTCTTCAGGGCGATGAGTTCTTTTTTATCGACTTCTCCCAGTATCAAAAACCATCCTTCATCTTTAACTTTGGGGAATCGAGGAGCCACTGCTTTGCTGTCTTGCTTGCCCTGTTGGGGAAAAGAAACAGCTTAGTAAAACTAGAGATCACCCTTTCCAAAATGCCTTTCTGCCTTGAATGAAAACCACCTCAAAACCCCATTGTTGTGAATTGTTACCTAAGACCATAATTTAGCCAAACTAAAATATTTGTTATTTCTTTCCAGATGAGGGTTTAAAAAAAAAAATAAATCACAGTCCACAGAGGAAAAATCCAGAATAGGAAATATTATTCCACTTATTGAATGGAAATTCTGTTCCTTTTTTGTAATTTTGTCTAATATATATTCCAAATGCTATTCTGTGCAGAAGGGTTAATTGTAAAACTAGTGTCTTTAAATAAAGCTAAACAATATTGTTCAAGATTAAGATAAAGACAAAAACAGCACTTGAAGTCTTTATTTGAGGTTGATATAGCAAAAGGAAAGATTACTTCGGTGATTCTTTAAGACAGTGACTTTACTGCTGAAAGCTGAAGATATAATGATACACACTCAATCAGCATTCATTTCGTGTCCTGTAGATGGAAAGGTTTTACTGCAGGTTTATACAGAAGAAAAAGCACCACCCTAGCAATGAAGCTTCAGAAAACAGTTTGATCCAGCTGTTTCTCACAAAAGAGGGATCAAATTCTAGGAGAGGTTTATAAAACAGTGATCACTGCATGAAATGCTCCTGCTCCCTTCTCTTCCATGGCTTCTGGTTAGGAAAAGTCTCTGTCAGTAACTGGCACAGCAAAGAGAATGACTTATGGAGGAGCTTTGATCCTTTTTCTTCCTACAAATGAGACAGTCTCCCCTTGAAGTTATGGTGAACCTGCTGTACCCAGGACAATTCTTCTTTTGGGAAAGAAGAATACGTGGCAGATATAATTCTTTACCTAATTTAAGTTAACTTCAAGATTTACAACAGAACATATGTGTCTCCGTTATTATTTTTATCAAAATGAAGTTGTCTTAAGAGTCTCAGAACTAACATCCAAACCTGTTCTCTGATCTTGAACTCTTCTTCGTATTTTAACAGAAATGCTGGTAATTATCATGCTCAGTTGTTTGAAATGCTAGAGAAGTTCATTAGCAAAATTATAATCATGGTGGTCCATAAGCCACTCACAGTATCGAAATGAAAAAAATATGCCTCTAAGTAAGCGATAGCTGGGGTTTCAGCAGTGGCTGATTTGAATGCAGGAGGCACGGTTGTAACTCTTCCAAGAGCTGGCAAACAGGTTCAGCCAGTTACTGCTGCTATGGACGGAGCGGCTGGGAACCTGTGGCACCTGCTGCTGTTCCTGGCTCCTCGGCACACGAAGCCTTGCTGAGGGCCCAGTGAGGTGACCAGCCCCAGAGGAAACGGGATGTGCTTTAACTGGGCAGAGGGGTGGGACTGAAACTGAGGTGCAGAAAAGAATTGCAGGTAGAAGTTGTTCTAGGAGCTGTTCAAAAAAGCTTCATGTGCAAAATATGAGGAACACATCTTCAGTAAAGGTCTGAGGATGTGTTGCAAGTAGAAACATATTAATAAGTATGTGCCTGGCATGCAGTTTGGAGCTCCATGGGAATATTAATAGGGAAGCTTATAAACCAGTCTGGGGAAGCAGGATACGCAAGAGTAGGAACAGTAGGAGTTTGGGGCTAGCAAGCACTTAAATGTCACCTGTGAAGTTATCTCTACTGTTACTGCTTATAGTACCCAAACAAATGAACTTTATGGGATTCCAGTTTGTAAAAAATGAGAGAATTTTTTCATTGACTTGAATTGGTCTAGGATTTTACCTTAGGATTCTATCTCCTATCCTACTGCAACCTAAACCAACCATTTGCTTCATTACAAACAAAAAAAAGGCTTTGAAAGTCTTCTGATTTACATAATACTTGAACCATAAAACCCTTTATAAAGGGTTATCCTGTATAAAGCATTATTGATAATGTCAATGGATTATTGGAAACTTGGGCACTTGGGAAGGAAAAGGATAAATTAATCTACCTGATACCCCATCTGGGTTCTCTGCAGGTGTATTTGGAGCACATACTCTTGATCAGCGTGTAATTTGATCCATGTTTTGTCATCTCGCGTGTCTGTTGTCAAAGAAGGAACAGGCACCTCATTCTGTGGCTGAACTGGGTCATCCCAACAGCCCTTAATGCTCAGGCTGACGTTTAGAATTGGCAAGCGGCACAAGAAATTCCAAGCCTGTAAAAAAACAGATCCCGGTGGATTACAAGAAAATCTATACAATCGTTATCACTGTAACAATAACAATTCACTGTGCAATCTACATATTTATTCTACAATATTTTACTAGGCATTAGAATATCATATATAATTGTATGACTCAATCATAAGCATAAAATACTTTTCGTTAACCTCTTACTCTACTGTCCTCTAAGCAAATAAAACAAACGTGAAACTCCTCAAGCACATTACACGTACCTCACTGAGATTACTGATGTCTGAACACAGGAAAAATTCCTTACCACTCCCGATTAAAGTATTTTTTTCCTATAAGCCACTTAAAAACTAGTATAATTAAGTTTTAAATTAAACTTCCTTAGCATAATCCATAAAGAACAAGTCACTGCAGTGCTAATTAGCAATGGGCAAACCTCAGAGAGTTCAGAGGATCAGTTCAGATAATTAACCAAAAGTTCAACTGCATATCCAAAGTTATCCCCAGGTTTTTTTTTAAGGCTTTCTTGCATTGATCTTAACGAACCCTCCTTCTTACAGTCCTCCTGAGGAATCTTAAGTCTCTGTGGTTTCTCATGAACTGCAACAGGCCCTCAACTTTCATCCTTGTACAGAGGACTGTTGTTAGAGGCCTACTATTTGTGTCACTGAACATGACGTTCTCTTCAACCTTCAAGAGATGGTTCAATCCATGGCTTCAACCCTGAAAAATGCAGCCCTATGTATTCCCTCATTTTGGTCTCCGTCGAACAAGGAAAAGCAGCTCTGAGAAGCTATGACAACAATGGAGGGGAGCAAGACAGGCTTTCATTTAGTAAAAAGAAAATCAGCATGGTCACTCAATGAAATTCGTTAGGAAGAAGAAATGGAAAAATGGGCTGTGGAATCGAGGCAGTGATTTGTGGCCTCGCTATGGCTGAAAAAGATAGATGGGGCTGGCACTAGAAGAAAAACAAGCATAAAACCAAGAACCACCCTCTGCCCTGCCCTCCTTCCCCTCCACCCCCAAAACAAAATAGGAATCAGCACTTCACCCATGTTTTCAAACACCACATATGAAAAGCTAGAGGGTGGGAAGGAGAAGGAAAAAAGAGTATTGTTCTTGGTAAAGAGCCAGCAGATGTCAAAATGGGAACTTGCGGGAATGAAAAGGGTAGCCGTGGTTGCATGGGCAATACTGTCATGGGACAGAATTGTTTTATCTGGAAAAAGACTAAAGTATTTTTTATTTTTCATGTATTGGTTTGACCATCTTGTGTTTCAACAGAGTCTATTTTCATTTAGATTGTGCTTGACGTGTCTCTGGCGACTTTTTCTGTGCTGGAAGGCTTAGAGCTCTAATGAAAACTCAGTTTGCTTTTTGGAGACATCATTGCCATGATTCATACTGACAGTAGTGGTACATGTTAATTCATAATTAGGGACACAGCAGCCAGGGTAAGCAGACCTAAGATCGCACTGCCACAGGAAAAGGTGGTGTTGTCCCCCTAGCCGACATCCACCTCGCCAGCTAGCTGTTTGCCCCTCCATCCCCGATCCGTTGGCACTACCATGCTGCGATTGTGCAGCGAGATGATCAGCTTGCTAATCATTTTGGTGACAGCATGAACTTGGATCACCTTGAAGCTCATTGTGGAAGCGTATTCTCTAATCCTGTGAGTACGATGAATAAGCATGAACCTTCCGTGCCACTGAAAGAAGTGGTCCAGCCTCCTCCCCCGCTGGCACAAGCATTCACGAAGCCACTTGGCTACAGGCCATTTTGACTGTCAGCCCGAGGGTTGATACGATGCCTCCTCCCCTTGTCCGCCTGTTCCCACCTCCTCGCCTGAAGCGTCCCCGGCGTTTGTGCAGCTGTGCGGTGAGCTAGGTCAGGAGAGGTGAAAATGGCACGGGGAGGGCAGGACTGCCCATTTCGGCTAGAGCGCGGACTTATGTTGGATTAAAATGGCTGCATTACCGGAGCCTGGCTGAACTAAATGAGAAAACTGATTTAGGCTAAAACTAATCTCTCTCTCTCTCTTCCCTCCTCTGTGTGCTGCGTGAACAGCTGTGTCCATTCAATGGAGAAGGTGGGGAGGGCCAGCTGTGAGCGCTCAGGAACTCTAGTGTAAAAGCAGGGGACAGCGGTGAATCGCACTGATGTTCTTAATACTGCCTTAGCTAAGAAAGGGCAGGAAAATTATAACAGAAAATAAACAGCTAGGGCGTTAAGGGAAAAAGATATCCCTCTTTGCCCCAACTCTGAAAGAGAAAAGGGAGAAAAAAGGCAGCGCCTTGAAGAAGGAGAAAAAACACTGCAGTCATTCTTCATTAATTAGTTGTTGCCAGGATTTCGCTACATTTAACATACAAGACGCTACTAAAATCACCTCCAGCAGATCACACTGGATGAGACAACTTGAGTAGTAAACGCCTCAACTGGCAAATGATTTTCTGTTTAATGTAAAGGTTTTTCAGACGAAGCTTACCGTAGGGACTGTGCAGACCTACTGCCTGAGACTCCGTGCACCAAAGCAGCGCACTTCTGCTGTGTTCAGTAGAGGCACCCTAATATACACCGATCTAGTGACCATGCCTTTGGTTATACTTCAGATATTATTTACCTGGAAAACTTTTATGTGTACTATCTCAGCGGACATGACTTGTAACAATTATTTTACAACAAAGTTTAATTTCAGCAGAGATCATAACGTATTAACTCCTGGTTCATACGGTACAACCCCAACTTATTCTGTTTGTCAAAGGCTGTCATGTAGCTTTTATAGTGCAAACAAAATGAGTAACTTCCTAATTAGATAAGAAAGTAGTTGTAATATGTCATTCTCCAGGCCTTGTGAATTTGCAAATGAAAGGCAAAGTTAGTACTGCTTGATCAGTATGGGCAGCAGGCTGCCTTTTTATCATCCATGCAATGTGAGGAAAATGAAGAAATGCTTTTCTTACTGAGGAAAAAAGTCAAGTAGTAGCAGCTGAAAATGAAAAAGAAGATTATAGGAACACAGATACTTCCAGAGTAGAAGCAGCTAATATTTTTTTCAATCTTGAAGTTTCTTTTTTCTCTTTCAATAATATAAATATCAGCTTAGTATTTTAAAAGGTGCCTAATACCTAAGTGATAGAAACTGAAAAAGATTTGTTAAAGAAATACGATTCAGAATGAATCACTGAAAGAAACACAGAGCTTAGGCCAAACAGCAGAGTTACAGTCTAAATAGTTTTTGAATTTAGGTTGTCAGCTTTTAAAGCTCTGCTGACTTTCAATGAGGTTTAGGATTATAACAAACTTTTGGAAAATTAAATGCAGACTCCCACATCACTTAGGTATTTCTCGACGATTTTACTGGGGTTTTTGCTGTATTGGATTACATAAGCACATCTTTTTAAAGATGCCAACATGCCCAGTGTGTGCATGTACATATATACTATATATATACCTACCAAACCCATAGATTCAAATCATAATCACATGAGAAATTCTTCATGAAACTTTGATAACAACATTAGTATTTTTGCCAATAATCTTTCTCCCCAGGACTTAGCCTAATATTCCAAATCCATGAGCAGCTTCAAGAGCTGCTATTTTAAAAATTAATTACCAATCTGCTTAGAAGACATTTTCTTCTTTCCAAACGTGAAATTTCTTCCTGTTCCTGTCTGTCTCAAATTTACCTAAAGCTCAAGCTGGTTTTACCAGTTTCATGCTAGTAAGAGGATTAAGATACAGGGTCAATATACTATGAGTGAGAAATAAAAGGTTTGTTAGGAAAAGAAGGTTTTTGGCAATTTAGTGGTGTACTCGCCACTTTATTTGACTTTGTTCAGGTCTGGTGCCAGAATGCTAGGCTTAAACTCTGTAATCTTACATTCTTTTGTTATAGAAAAGATATCATAAAGTTGCATTATTTATTGAAGAATTTTCCTCTTTCTTGGTCCCTGTCTAAGTGTGCATTGAAGGACTTTATATATGAAGGCACTCAACAGGCAGTCTCAATATGAATTTTAATTCTCTACAAGGTATTACAATAGGTTTTTTACTGAAAAAAAAAAATGCCACAAAGCATATATAAAATGTTGGTATAAACGTTTCACATTTGCAGTGACCTGCATAATACAGTCATGGCTTTGCTATACCCAATATGGCCATTCCCAACTCACAGAAACGAAACTTTCTCCTTATATGATGCTAAGGCATTGTGTTTTTGCCTCTTTAGATGCATCTGTATTTACAAACATAGACATATAGAGGCAGAGAGTCACTCACAGTGTGAACATACACACAAGCTATTTTTGAAGAAACTGCTAAGACATTTCAATACCAGCCAAACATATTTATCTGAGGATTAATCTTCATCTATTGAATCAGACGAGAACACTGCCATGCATACAATTATTTAATTAGCAGCCAAATCCTCTGCCAGTCAGCAGCCGTTCCAGGCATACTGATGGGGCAGTAGATGCAAATCTCACAGTAGTACTGCTTTTTCTCATTACTACTGCAATTAGCACTTAAATTGATGCTTTAAACATACTAATTTCTGGAATAATTCAGGATTTGTATGTTACCTGGGATCGCCTCACTGCAGAGACGACACCAGATTGCTACGCAAATTGAAGCACTTTTGAGCCAAATAACCATCATCATATCAGACAGAGCCAATTTGCATTTACTTTTAAAGATAACAGAATGGCAATTTATGCAAATAAATTAAGTAAGTTTACTTCTGAGTTCTCCCTGAACTAATTATAACAATGTTCTAATTTTTTATCACATTTGAAAGTTGGACTGAAATCAATGTGTATTATGTTAGAAATCTGTTGTTAAAGGAAGCCTTGTTTTGATGTCAATACATTTTCTTAACTCAAAATCTTGATGTTAATTTAGTTACACATGCAGATGTCTGTTATAGACATTTAAGTACTCCTTTTCTTGTTTGCATACCAGTAAAAGGTTTAACTGAAGCTGAACAGTCAAACACAGGACATATTGCTGTCCTTTTAAACATTCAAATACAAAACATTCGAAGTACGGCTTTTGAAGTTTTCACCTTTCATACATTTATTTGAAATCAATAGTCTTAGCATGTAACAAATACTGTGGAATACAGCTACCCTTTACTGAAAATGGCTTGAAAACCAAGCTGAAAATAAGACTCCAGCAGCCTCAGTATTTTGTGATAGTATTTTTTTTCTTCCCCCTGTGAGGTGTGAAAATTTTATCTGCTTTTTCTGTTTCAAACAGAAAATGTGTGCTGGATCTTTTACTAAGGGTATTGTCAGAAGAAATTGGTGTTTGACAGACCACTTCAGAAACCAGCTACGATGAGATTTGCGATGCATGTATTCCTGGTGCATAGCTGGCTATGAAAAGGTGGGTAACGCTGAGCAGATTGAATGACCTACAGAAGCATCTTTAGAGCAGAGAGATGTGGTAATATCAGCCACAAACCAGACTCTGCTACTGGTTAGCAGGGAATAAGTGAAAATATGAGGAAAACTGGCAGAGAAGAAACCCTGTAAAGCTAGCAGTACCTTGAAATTAGAGCAATGAAAACATTGCACGTCACACGAATCATCACATGACATTTGCTGAACGGAAGTGAAGAGAGTATTTCTTTTCCCAACTACTCTTCCTTTCCAATCACGTTAATAACGACCACAGATAGACAGTATTACCTGTGAAATGTGTGCTGTTTGCAATTCACTGCCCACAATGGAAGCAAAAACATTCTCTTTTCCTTCGCAGGCAGCCATTAGTTCAGGAAGACACTCGATAGGTCCTTGGTAACCTCCGTGCACACTCTTCCTTTTGCCTTGGCTCCACTTCCTGATACAGCAGCAAAACATATGCCCGGGGAGGCAAAGCAAACATTTGTTTTCAGTTGTTTTGGTGGTAAAACTTGATACTGGTTTCTGCTATTAAATGCTGGTCATTTATTTTTGGGTAGCATTAATTGCTGCATCATCTAGGCATCTATAGAGCTTAGCATTATCTACGATATGAAGATGGATACCAATGTATTTTTATAATGGATTAAAATAAAGAGATAATTAATACACAGAGTTAGATTTGTTAGGACTTGGAACCCTTCCAGTGATCTCTTGTTAATTTGTCTGGAATCATGGTTCTCAAAATAATTTGTGGGGGTTAATTAATCAATGAATATTGAGAACAGAAACAGAAACTCCATTTGGGAAAGCATCACTCTGAAAGAATGAGTTCTGCTTCTGGTGCATTAATGAACATTCTCGGGCACAACAATGACATTCAAACACAATCAGCAGCGGAATGAAACTGCAAACCTGGAAACGCTTAGAAGAATTACGTACCGGAAAAGGTAAAGGTGTTGTGGCTCTATATTGGGCAAAGTAAGCAGGGAAGAGTCGTGTATCCATCTACCCTGAACCACCATCTGTACCAGACTGGTTATATTCAGAGCAGTCACCAGCCAGCCATGATGTGCTGCAACGTCCAGCATTGCCTAATCAAAGGAGATGTACATATAAAAAAAAGATAATGCAAGCAAAATTGTGTACCTGGTTCATACAAGTAAAAGCATTTATTTAATGTTTAACGTACAGGAATTACTAGGACTTCAACATAGGAATTTACTTCAACCTCTACTGATAGCAGTAGGCACCTTTTGAATTAACCTTGGAAAAAAAAAGGATTAAATCCTGCATCATCATCATCATTAACTCTTACCCTTGAAAAGGTAATTTACACCACAGTTTTGGGGGTAAGAGCAGAAGGTGGGATCTTTTCCTTACAAATACCCTCTCTTTTACGTAATACAACTCAGAATGAAAGGAATAAATCTCAACGTTTACTGTAAAGGAAGAAATTACAATTAACTGCAGTATTGGTTTATATTTTGGCATGAGCACTTTTCCACAATTGCGTATTTATTCAAAAATCCTTGAACTATTTAAAGAACAAAAACAACGTACTTGCATTTGATCAAAAGTTAATACTAAAGCCACTTACCAGGAGCAGTTATTATTCCCATTTTGACCTCAGGACTTCCAAAAATCTCTTAAATTGGATTAGATAAACCCCCTAAAATTTAGCTTAATGAGCATTTTTGAGGTTTTGTTCAACACTGACACCTGAAGAAAGATTCCGAAATAGCTAATAGTTTACCTAGGGTAAGAGCAGTCAGTAATAACATGGATTTCACCCTTTGCATTGTAAACAGTTGATTGTCTTGAGAATGAGGGATGCTGGACCGTCTCTCTTTTGGCATCTCTATCCTGAATCTGAAAAGCTTTCCCAAAGTACATAAAAAACCCCATGCAAACAAAAAAAACCCCTTATCCAGTTACACATCACATTTCAAAGTGTTAAGGAGCATCCTGTCTTCCGTGTCTGGTGAGTTTCTGTTCCATTTCTACTTACTATGTTTTAGCCAATGCAAGTAAAAGGTATACTGTAAGTATCACTAGCATAAAGATCTCAATCTGCAGAATTCATTAGGGATTGTGCATTGCCAGTGGACCTACTGACAGGAAAAAACTTAAACTTGCTTTATCCTGACTGGACTTAAATTCTGTTTGGTTAGCCTGAAAGAGAATATAAGAGTTCTTCCAAAAGAGAACGGATTAAACACAAACTTTTGGTTTCAAAGTAATTTTTTTTAATAGTAAATGCAGTTACTTGAATATATACTTCTCACCTTCTCTAGAATACATTAAAACAATTATTAAGATTTATAGAAGCATTTCAGCTGGTGAGGAAAATGATGCTACAATATGTTAGTTTATTTTTATTTATGTTTAATACCATTACAATCACAATAAAGTGTGGGTCTTCATATTACAACACTAATTCAGTAGAAAGTCTTGTATTTAAAAGTGGTTTGCCATGTAGGAAATTTGGAGTATGATTAAAATACTAGAAAATGTTTTTAAGAAAGCAAGAAAAAAGTCTCGTATATTGAACAGTTTCAACACTTATTTAAATACCATCTTGACAGTACGAGAGCTGTAGTTTAGGACTTGGCTTAAGATGTTTTAAAGGGTTTTTCTTTTAAAGACAAATTATATTGTTTAATACTTCCTCAGACAGCAGATACCTCCATCATTTTAACACATTTTCCAGCCACTAGTGTAATGAGGAGAAGCTGTCTATGTAAGTCTTTACATTTAATCAAATGTTTTACGGACAAACAAAAGGCAGCATTTACTTAAGGCAAACTAAACAGTGAAATCTTCTTTAAACAAAGGAGTTGTTTACATACGCAGAGCTATTTCAATTAAATTACACTGATTCTGGAGAAATACTGAGTTTAAAGACACAAGTTAGTTTCAGTCCTGGCCAGTAACACAGTTTATTTTAGCAGTTTACAATGCAATTTCAACAGGTTTTATTCCAGATCAGGGTGATAAGATCAGTGACACTTAGAAAAATATTTGAAGTGTTACCCTGTATTACACAAATGTTGTCTCATTTCTCATGAATTCTGGATAAAGTGTCTTTCAGCTAATAAAGATCTAGATTTAACATTTAACTCATCTTTTTTGAAGGACCCTGAAACACCCCAGTAACATTGCTAGTGACCCTAGAGATAGTACCTCACAGCACAACATTAATGGTTTTCTCTTTTTTTGTCTTTTCACTCGTCTTGGCAAGATGATTTCCAGATAAGATTCTTTTTACCCAACAGAAAATAAAATTATGTTAGAAGTCACCTTTGGAAGGAGAACCTTCATGGTCTGTAGATTTATGTGTTGATTCACATGATTTTTAGTCAGCTAAAGAGGGAATTGTTCTCAGCACATATCAGAGTGAAGTCCATCTTTTAAATTTACAGGGTGAGTTGCTCTTTACCTGCTTCCACATTTTAAAATATATTGAAGCCTACACATAAGGTACAGTCCGTGTCTCTGAGTGCATTGCTCAGGCAGTATGGTATCTCTATTCTACACTATCTGATTCTTGTCCTTCCCTTTTTGCTATTCTGACATAGCCTGAAACATCACGTTCCTCAATGATGAGACTGCTGTATATATGTGAAGAATAATAGGTGCATAGATATCCTGTCTTTTCCATGAGCAGCAAGAATACAGTAAGTTGTATTTTTAGTCAGCATGAAGCAGTGGTATTTTCATAAAACGCTTGTGAGGAGGATATATGCATAACACTGTTTTCATGGTCTTTTTTTTTTTTTTTTTTAAATCTATTCCCCTACCCCCACCCCTTTTAACAGGGGTTTGAAAAGGGGAAAAGGAAGAGAGAAGACGTAAGAGAAAGATAAATCTAAAACAAGCTATATGCTGAAATTAACTGGAGGATCCTTTCAACCTAGAAAATCTCCTAGAAATTGATAGAGGCCTACAGATAGATATCCCGTAGGGAGTAAGGAAAGCCTGTGTGTGTGAGACTCTGTGTTCCACATTGTTATAATGAATCCACATGGCAAATCCTCTTTTCCTACTTATTTTCTGCTTCTTCACCCATAGAATTTATTCACAGCATCTCTATCTGGATGTGAAATCCAAGACAGTGACATTGTGAAAAAGTCAGAACAATGGTAAAGTTGGCTTGTTTCATCTGCTGCCTTGGAAACCCGCACACGTTTCATTTTCCGCTAAGTGTAAAACACACAGATGCTTGATACTTAAATGGTTATTGAAATTCCTATAAATACTCAAGGTAACAAACCGATTCATTCCCCTATCTCCAGATTAGCTATATAAAAATGTAGCAACTAAATAAAGAAAATAATATGGAAGACAAGAAAAAATGATAAGCATTTAATATTTATGTTATCTGATGAATAACATTTAGTCTCTCTGCTTTCTCCAAGTTGCTGCTTGTTTGGTTTGTTGTTTTTAGCTACAAAACAGCATGATCTTCTAGAAATTTGGGGCTTCTTAACTTTAACTCTTATTTGGCAAAGAAGTAGTTTGTAAATACATTATAGTTGGTAAGATTGGAACAGAATAGTAATATTTCTCTAAACTGACAAATGGCACAAATTGATTATCTGCCTTTCTACCCTCAGAATTTCATGCCAACACAGGATCATTTCATCATAGAAAAACAATTAAGAGAAGAGGACAGTAAGTGCAAGAATTGTAACAACAAAACTATAAAGATGCTTTTACTTACAGAAAAAACATACAAGTATTTTTTGGTAAACCAACAAGTTAAAGAAAAAAAGACCTAAGCCCTAAACCCACCACTTTTTAACCTAAAGTAGAAAAGATGAGGTAAATAGATGAGTCAAGGGAAATATTCCTTGTTACAACGAGAAATATGTTTACCATCATCTTATTTGGGCCTCTTCCTGCACTTAGGAGAATAAAAGCAGAGGCCTATACTGAGATGGGTTTTAATGAAAGAATCAGGCATTAGCTTTTAAGCTTTTCAAGTGTCATACTTGGACCTCCACAAAGTAATAACAGCAATTAGTGACACATCCTTTAACATTTTGTCTGTCATTATCAAAAATAGCTTGGCTTGTATCAACATGGGAAGCAACAAGCTATAAACCATGGCAGGGGTAGGACAAAAATGCTGATGGCTCAATAACTGGTTGATATTGGTGTACCGGTCAGGTATGGCAAAAATTTTTATTTTGGTGCTATTTAGAATTGAATGTCAAGATGTTTGGATCAAAATCTTGCTATTTCTTTCTTCTTTCCAGGAGTTCATTAATACGAAACCCTCAGCATCTATTATCAGGTTTCCATCATCTTATTTTCAGGAGCAGTAGTTGGTTATCCTTAAGTATGGAATTATTTAAACTGATCAAATTGTATCTTTCTGGTATAACATGAAGCTGAGATTTTACAGTTTGTCTCTTTTTAGTCAAAGTTACTAGCTGTGCTTGGAATTTAAATTATGGTTTATAACTCCCTAGCTTGAGGGAAAGCAAAGATGGAGGTGGGATGCAAGAGAGGCGAGTGCGTGGCACAGTCACTGATTGGCAAAACATTGACAGCAAAAACACACTGACAACAAAACATTGCTTTTCTCTGATGTTTTTAAGCGTTCTGAATATGTGCTCAACATAACAGATAATAAATTGTTCCATAATGAACATATCCACCCCACTCACCTCCCCATCCATTTAGGAGATCTGTCTAGCAACCGAAATATCTTTTAGTTTAGAAACTTTTTGCAAAGTTTTAACACTGTTTTTGGTATTACTTTCACATCCTTCATTTGAAAGCCAGATATTCTGGATCTCTCCTACACAACTGGATAGGTGGCAGGGGAACAGAGACTGTACAACTAGCAGAATTTCTGATCTACTCAAATGACTTAAATAGCTTTTTCCTTTAAGATAAGTTATTGAAGTGTTAAAATGAAACAGCTTGCATCTTATTAACAGAGACTAGCTACTGCTTGGAATAATTTCTTCTTCTGTTTGAAGTCACCTGTCATATAACTCTGAGTATACTAAGCATTTCTACATAAATACTGTAAATATAAATGTAATTTTAAACTTTATAAATATAAATGTCAATACTTTGTGGCTAAATTTTATTTAAGGAAAGCGGCAATGAAGCTAAATGAACAATGGTAACTGCTCTGGATCCAGAGGCTAGCCAAGGAGACTAAGGTAAGGTAAGGTAAGAAGTGCCACCATGGCTGAGAATTACATCAGTGATTACTCAGCTGAAAGTCGACTACCTGTAATGATGCCACTGGTGGTAATGACTTGGTGGATGGGGGCTGAAACTTCAGGAGTACTCACAGTGAGATACATGGCTCAAATTTCTCCACTCTCACAAGATTAATTTTATTTTTTTTCTATCAGTGCTTCACAGGCTGTAACACTTTCTTGAGCACCTTCATTCAGGACTCCCTCCATGCAGAACAACATTGACCTTAGACTTGAAAGTTTACGTAAAGTAAATCCAACACATTCTCAGCCAAACAAATACAAGTCTTATTCTGCAGTGATGCTTTGAGGAAGGAAACAATAATTTAAAAGAAATAAACTGTGTAAGATTAAAATACTTTAAACTGTTATTGCACAGTTACACCAAAAAGCAGAGTTAAGGCTGGTTGGGTTTTATACCTATTTTTGTACCTGAATTTATTGTTTATAGTGTTCCAATATCAAATAATTAAAATATCCCCACTCTTGTCTTCACTGCATGCTAATATCAGTTCTGTTGTCTACGACTAGACTTCAGTTAGAAATACAAGTTTAAATCCATTGATCTATTAAAATCATTAGAATGGTGCCTAATTACAGCTGCTTAGGACCACAGAGTTTATATGACAAATATTTACAAATAATAATATGCAAAACTGTATGCATTTTACCCATTTTCCTGAAAACTATGAATTCAGAACAATAATAAATCTTTTTTGCACATGCTTCAAACGTAGGAAGCCTTCCAGTATGTAATATTATATTATGATCCACATGTGACTTGAGATCATACTAATACAAGTAAAATATTTTTCCAGGTGTTAAAGCATGCCATGCACTGTAAGTTTCATGTTTTTATATAAATCACGATTACGATGCTTCAGTTATACACTCCAGAAACAATAACCAACTTGAAAAGTTGGAATTTATTTGAAGAAGTCTTACAGAGGGTTCTAAGGTCGCTACCTTTTGTGTGTTCTATATTGGTAAAACAGGTACCTACAGAAACTTTGCATTTCAGAGATCTAGACCAAGATGACTTTTAAGAAATTATTAATTTGGGGAGGGGGAGGAGTTCTTTCAGATCAATTAAATCAGACTCATACAGCTGTATAGTTTCAGCCTATGACCCCCCCGCCTCGTACTTTATCAGTGATATAGTGAATAAGATGTAATTAATCTATTCAGGAGGCACTCTTTTTATAGTGCCCTCTGCATCCCCCTTCCCTTCAATTTTTACAAGCATATTCAGCTCCCTCTTCCATATGCTCTGCTACCCCCTATGAGAGACTAATTCTTCATTCTCCCATCATCATAAAGGTCTCACAGATGTATGCAAATTACACCCTCCCTAGCTGCTTTGTAAGATTCCTATCCCTGTATTCATCCTTTAGCCTCCATAGGACCATTACTAGTATGAACAGAGCCAGGGAAAGGACAAATCACTTACTGTCTACATTTAGTGGGGTACAACCCTTGGCTGCTTACGGTTTTTTTTTTTGATGGTATTACAGAGAGAATAACAGCTATAGAACATGATACTAGCAAGCAACATAAACTTGGTAGGCCATAACCCAACATGTTCAGAACTTGTTGAGTGCCAATATCCAATTTATTTTCAAATCAGTAATTAATAAAATCATATTCTCTACTATGCTAGTGAACTGTAAATACAAAAAAATGCTTTTGAGAAAAATCTCTTGCCAAGAAATCCCAGTTTCCTAAACATAAACAATGTCTGAAAGGTGGCATTTGTTCCAACTCTTACACAAATCTACCAAACTCATGAAAAATATACAGCATCTTTCTCATAATGAATCTGCCCTCTTTAGAATTTGAAGTCAGTTTCGAAGCAGTAATGTAATATTTTGTCAATAATTAAAAAATTTTGAGTGCATTCACAAGAATCCTTTTCAACAGCAACAGTTATTCCCGGTAACTTTCTCCTGAACTTTTAGCCCCATAAGGTTAGCATTCAGGAAGCTCAGCTGCTGTCTAACAAACTTAATTAATCAAAAAGTCATTTCCGAGCTGTAACTATGAGTAAAAGTGCTTCAAGTGTGCTAGCAAGCCTACAAGTTAATCAAAATGCTAATGCAGTACAAATTAAAGTTGTGATTAACATTTCACAGTAGCTGCTTAAGTGAATTGATCACACAAATGGGTTAAGCATTACTCATTTCCTCCAGCCCCAACTGGGAAAAGGTTTGTCATGGGTGGGGGAGGGATTATATATAAGCAGAACCAAATGATCATTAAACTGTCACCAAGATGCTTCCATACACCCGTTCACCAATTATCCACAGCAAGCAAAAACCCCCCCACCACTGCCGCAACGGTAACCCTCCCCTCTCCCACCTACAGACCTATAAACACAAGCAGGCAGCAAGGAATTCCACCCCAGCACTTCCCATGCCCAGATACTCTCACTACAAGCCATCCACTGCTGCGTAGTACCTATAAATGAGCGTTAATGTCCAGCTTATGCGCTACAAGTTTTTTGACTATTATTTCCACCCTCCTAATGTGGAATAGCCGCCATCCCACCACGAAAGCAGCCAGTGTTTTAAGTAAAAATGCAAACATGATGCTACCGCTGGAATACCACCGCGCACACAAAGAATACGTGTAGCAGCTCCAGAGATACGGTCTCTGCTCTTCACTGGTTTCTGAAGAATCCTCTGCATTCTCAAGTTAATTTGATTCTCTTCCCTTCCTTCAGGAAAGCTGCCCGTTTATTTGTAGTTGCCAACGCACCCATTAAACAAAACAATTATCTCTTTCCCTGGGTACTCCTGGACAAATCTAACGCACGCAACTGTAAAATAGACCATTCCTGTAACTCTCACCACCTTGCAGCAAGTAGTCGGCCCACCTGCACTAACAACAGACAACATGTCAGCTCAAAACACACGTAGGATCTTTAAGAACTGCTCCATTTCCTCATAGGCAGGAAAACAAATGATCCAAGGGATATGGCTCCCCAGGTCAACAGCTTTAGTGGCTGTTAGGAGCTGAGGAGGTTTGGGGAGGGTGGGAAGCCCAGAGCAGAGGGACAGTCCCATTCTTTCAGCTCGGGCACCTTTGCTGTCTGCAGCTGTGCTGTTACGGCCAGAAAGTCCCTTTTGTGTGAGGAGCAGTAGATGCAGCTCCTGCCACCAGCCAGAACAGTCTGCAGCATAGCAGGGTAAGCATTCAGTACGTACGGTAGCTCTTAACAGACGGCTGACTTGGGCAGTGTATTTGTGCAATATTTGATGACTCTGAACGTGTACTACAAAGATGATTTTCATAAGCAGAACTGTAGCAAAACCTGCCATTTAAATGACCAAAACCAACTTATTTACTTTGACTGGTTTAGAATGGGTAAAGCAGTGTTATGCACATCATCATCCAGCTAAGGAAATGCAGTGCTTAACCCCAAAAGTTTTTTATTTCCTGTCTAAATTAGATTCTCTGGAGGAGTAAAATGAAGGAGGCAGGCAGGCCAGCGTTACAAGGTTCTCGTTTCCCACGTAAACTAATCTTGGAATAGTCAGTTTGGAATCTGACTTCATGTCCATCTTCTCCGTGCACAGGTACCCTGCTGAGATGTGTTTAACACATCCGTAGGTAAACACTTCTCAAAGGTTAAGGCTGAGCTCCATGGCGGTTCTGCTCCTGGCAATATTAAAATATTTTATCAACGATTATACTACAAGTGGAGGCTTGTGGCCAATCCCAACGCAAAGCCAGCAACTGTCACATTATTTCCTAGAAGAGACTGCCCTGCTGAATTTGAGACTGATGGTATTACTGCCTCAATTATCCATTTCAATTAATGCAAATATAGGCAATAGTCTTAGAACAGCAGAGTAAGAACTGATCGCTGAATACACAGTCACAAAATATAAGGCTTGACAAAAGAAGTAGAAAAGAGATTAGATTTAGTCCATTTCACATATTCTGAAATCAGACATAGGAAAAAAGGCGGGGTATTGTCTGTACAATAATAATTATATTCTGTAAAAATATTAGACAAATCATTTCATTAGAATTTTTATTCTTTGATGTTCTTCTGCAAGAAGTGGAGAAGTGTTTGATTTTGAGCAGCTACTGGAATGCTCAGTACCATCTTACTGACACTTCTGTCTTTTCTTAGTAAAAATAATGCAGACAGAGTGCTACGTTTGAAGAGAATATGCAGTCTACTGTAATTGTATTAAAGGTAACACAGGCAAATAAAAATGAAATTACTTGCCCAAGATCACATAGGAAGTCACGGCAGATTTTCTGAACCTTTTGTGCTTTATCTACAAGAGCCTGTCAGTGATAACAAGTTCTTATTTTTTGAACTGAGCTTTCCAACGCAGAGCAGGGCCCTTCCTTCAGTCTAGTCAATGCCTCAGTGGCCATTCCTGACAGAGATGGCTGTGGGAACAGATAGGCATTCATTTTCCGGAAGGGATTGTTATTCCCCATATTTCTGCAGTAAAAGGGAAAGAATTCTGTATTTCATATTGGGTAAATAGACACTAAATTTTATCTTGCTGTAATGAACTCCATCTATACCTAACAAATGCTAACTATAGGAAAACTGTAACAGAATATATTTCTTCCATTTTCTACGTTAACAAGCCAGCACCACGACTCCTCAAATTCTGTTAAATGCTTATGACTTCTACCTTTCATCATGAGTACAGAGGAACAGTATTCTAACATAAACCCCCAATTTCTAAGACATCTCAGAAAAATCAATTTAAGGGTGATTGCATTTTTTTTTTTTAATTAGAAGAGAGTGGAATCTTACCTGAAATCCATCAGCTACATCTATCTGATGTTGTTAACATGGTTTTCTGACTGACCATTAACACTACTCACCCTAAAACCACTAGCAACGAAAGACGGCCAGAGGACGTTGGAAGAATTGGGGGGGTAGGACACAACAGGTGGGATGCAAAAGGACCCATGGGGGAGAAGGCTGATCCAGGTGAAAGACAGCACAAAAGAGTGGAGAAATTTAACAGCCTGCGACAGAAAGAAGCCTTCCTTTCATACTGTGGCCAGAGATGGCAAATCTGATCTGCGGGGGACCTGGGATGGAGGCCTGCTGTTCCTACCAAGATACGACCACTTGTAAAAGCTCTTTGCTTTCTTGTAACAGAAAAGCAGAGCTGAATTTGCAAAGTCTGTCATTCACATGCCCACCAGCAAAAATAACAGTTTACGTTCAGGTCACAGTTTGAAGGTTAGCTGTACAACCTTAAGAGCTAAAGTACTTCGTAAGTAAATAAACAAAAGTTCAACATAACTCAAAACCCAATTCCCGTCTCAGTGCTGAATTTGAAGTTTGGTGGTGTGCAAGGCCGTGTTCATACGCACCGAGAACATCAGCCACTGAATATGTTTATCAATGGATCCTTCTATGGTTCAGTTCCTTTTCTCACAACTAACATCTTTTTTTCCACCTCTGTTGACCCAGAGTTCATCAGCAGGTCAGTGCTAAGGAAAAAGGTAACAACCAGTATTGAAAGTGTAACCCTGTCTATTGCTTAGATTCTGGGAACTTTAACCTCCATTTGGAAAGCGTGACTAATACGATGGAACAAATACTCTCCCAAGAGATGTAAACCATGCGCCAACTTCAAAATACAAAAATGCTTGCATGTTTTTTCTTTTTTTTTTTTGTAAAAGGGGAACTTTTTTCCCCCCTATGATGATTGTATATATAACGTTATGTAGTAGTTAACAGAAGGCCGGCGTGCCTTCTGTTATGGAATGGTATCCTCCTGAACTCTACTTCAGTTTAAAGGAACTTGAATATTTTAGTGTTTTTTTTTCTTCTGAGTGATTGTTGTTTCTGAAACACCTTTTACGCAGTAGCAGGATTAAGAAATACATTTCTTAATAGCAGGGTAAATATTGAGCAAAATTGAAAAAATTGAAAGGAATCTTTAATTTACTTTTTTCCCCAAATATGGAATTAATCCCCCAAATGTTAATTCCACAAATGTGTAAATGAACTTTAAATATGTGGTTTCTTTGAAGTGAAGGTGAATTTTCTCACCTAAGCAAGTGACATTGTTCTCTGTTAATAACTCAGTATTATGAATAGTAACTGCTCATACATTGAAGCTTCCAGCATCATGATTTTATGGATCTGAAATATTTGGAGTAGACTTGCACTCAAGCGCTGCTGGTTGCCAAGTTTAAGGCTGCATAACAATAAAATCTGTGGTGTTATTTGCTTCTTACTTTCCTTTCCTTAATTTTAGTTTTGCTCTGTTCAATATTAGTATTACAAGCTTGAAGGTTTTGCTAGTCTAAGGTTGAGACCCACCCAAAATCACTGGACGCCGAATTGCCCACGGTATTTTGTCTGTCTAGGGCACTGATTAATAATTTCTCATAGAGTGGTTTTACAAACTGGTAGGCTTGACACAATGATGTTTGCAGTTACCGTATTGCCAACAAGCTTCAAACAAGATCAACACCTCATTCTGATGGTAGGCATGCAGGTTCCTGAAGATATTAAAATTTGAGCAAACAAAAGTGTAGGAAGAAAGAACTACTTTCCCTGTTTTACAGATATGGAAGTGAGGAAGGTCAGAAGAAAAGTTTATTAGGGTTAGCCTACCTCATCTTCAAGAACCTGTGAATGAGTCCTTGTCCAATTCTGCTAAAGAGAGTATTATTCCTTTCCAGTAGAATCAGAGGGGCGGCTGCTCTCTGCATCAACAGAGCTCACCCTTCCTGCTGTAACTGTAATTGCACTTTTCAGATATGGCAGCACTCTATTCCAAACTCAAATTGCTACTTGAAAATTCTTTTGAGGCATGCAGCTGTCTCTATGATCGCTTGCTACCAGTACCCTCCATGGTCAGTTTAGTTTCTGTGGGTTGCAACTGCAGTACAATGGTAAAAGTCACAAGCCTCCAGGCTGAGTTTAAAATCTTGTTTAAAAGCATGCTCTTTTAAAAGCATCTCAAAAGTCTGGGATAATTGGGAAATAGAAGACATATCTTTTCACAAGCTAGAGAAAAGCCCTGTATCTCATCCCAAATCACATTTCAAAACACTTCGCAGTGACTACAGCACTTTTGCGCTATAAAAATAAAAGAGACAGGTTCTTGGGGGTCAGCACCTGAGGGAGCGCACCCACGCAGGAATGACTTGCACACATCATTCCACGACACAGAGATGAAAAGCTGTTGCATATGAAAGAGGTGGCAACAGATGCCTCAAACCACAGCCTCTTACCACAAGTTTGTTTACCTCCAGTTCTGTAAAGTGGGTATCTTTATGGGAATCCAGTTCCTCCCTAAACAAAGCGGTATCATACTGTGGGGTACCAGCTCTCCACAAGACTGCAAGAAATCTTCAAGTGTTCCTATATCCAAAATATTACGACACACTAACAATAAACAGTAAAACACCAGGAGTTAAATATTGAAATGTCTTACTATACCTGACATATTCTAATTGCTTGGTCCAGCACTGTCTTTGTATCAGTTGCGTAATCTGGACAAGGCAGCATGGCATGGCTGAAGTGGGCTTGCAGCAGGAGGTGTGTTTTTGTGTGTGAACTGTCAAACGAGTGGGGATTGACTTCAATTGGAAGATGTTTTGCCAGTTCACTGTTCATCTGATCTTCATTGTGTCTCACAGGCAGATCTGTATACTCCTCAGCGTTCTTTTTAAAAAAAAAATAAAAAAATTAACCATTGTAATCGACTTCACAATAATTATTATTCCTTACCGAAACATTAAAAGTATATGCATTCAATTTACTACAGTTAAGGTTTCATCGTTAAAGTAGCAGCATTTTCATGTTTAGAAGGCGTACTTATTTATCAAAACCATGTGCGTGGTAAAAAAATAGCTAGTAAAATATTCACAAATATTCACACAATTATAGGTTTTAAAGCTTTTTTTCACGTAGGTGATTTTAACATTAGAGAAGAAGAAAATAAAGACAGTGAAATAAATACATTCATTGGATGGACTCGGTATTTGAGATGACCTTCTACAGATACCCTACCTGGGCTGGCTCACAAAAGCATTGTAAGGTTAGCTATAAAGAAGTCATACTTTCAATTTTCAGGGTTTCTACTTTTTGTATGCAAAACACAGTGGGTTTGAAATAGTTCTGGTTAGGTTCTTTTAAAATTGATTTCCAATATTTTGAGCAGCCAGTGTCTAAGCGACAGATGACCAGCGATCAAAGCAAAAAGCAAAATTGTAAGTTAGGAAAACTATCCTCTGTCCTCCAGAGTGGGACTAATACCATTCAAAATGAAAGCTGCCTAAGAACTTTCTCACTGTTGCAAAAAGGAGTTGCACCCCAACAAGTAATCTAAATGTAGTTATGAGTAACAGCATCCTTGGGGCTGAGAGGAACAAGTTCTAGTAGCCAGAGCAGAGATGTTCATTTTCCTGCTAGGGAAATCCACTGTCTCTGAAAGAAAGAAAATTCAACAGAAGCATCCTAAGAACGCTAATTTTGGATAAAGAGTTCATTCTGTGACTTAATTGTTATTTTCTTTTCCTCCACAAAATCCTCTCGAGCATGTGTGCCAACATATTCCTGTTTGGAATGAGAATGATCTTTCTAAAGTATGAAACCCGCAAGTAAAATAAGAGTTTTATATGTGATATCTTTTCCATCTGTAATTTAAGTGAGTGTATTTCTTTTGTCATAAAACAAAGTCATTTGGGTAGCCTGAAGGGCAATGTCTTCCGAACTACGGGCTTAGCAGAGACCATTAAATGAAAGTGTTCAGGGTTTTACATTCCTCTTAAACTATAGATTCAATATTACGCATTTTAGTCTTCAATCTCCAGTCTGACTTCCTGCAAATCCATATTAATGAAATATTCACAACGGTGAGGTAAAGAAAAATGGCAATTTTAGAACACCTAATAGAACTCCCTAATTGACTTGCAAAGTACCGTATCCACTCATTAATATCCTAACACATAGAACCTTTTTCAAAAACTCCTAAACCCAGTTATATAGCTGTTTTTCACCCCCTTGGAAACTGACAGCACAAATTTTTCTATTTTCTTTAACGGCACAAGGAATCTACACCTAAACTGTGATATAAATGTAACAGGAAAGACAGATATTAGACAGTTTAAGATTTGGAAAGAAAATCAGAATGTCATTAATTTATTTCATATCTCAACTGCAGATTAGAAGTGAAGACTGACTAAAGACGACGACTGCTTAATCCTGGATGTCTCTGCTAGATCTCTTGTGAAAACTGTGGTCATTTATTCTCTGAACCTAAGGTCACAATCTTTTTAAGCCCTACAGAAGGCTGCATGTTTGCTTCACTCTTTTTATTTAACTGGCTTCTCCTTCAAAGATATTTTAAAGAATATTTACCAAGGAGATTTTTTACTTAGTTTTGCTTTGCAGTTTAAAGTAGAAGAAAGAAGAAGGATCAGCCAAGTCACTCCAGACCGACTGGAACTCCTGAAAATGCGTTTTCCCTAATTCTTCGCCAGCACATGTTTTATTTACCTCCAAAACACTCCTCTTATTTTAAACAACTTGCCTACTTAATTTCCTGTTTGTGATCATTGACTGTAAGTAAGTGAGGTTCATTTTCTTATCTGCATCATGTAGGTAATTAAAGGAAATTGAGAATGGGTAGTGAAGCTTTTATACAACTGAGAATGAAGCTGAATGGAGGGCACCAAGGTCAGCAGAGTCCATTATATTTTTATGTGAGAGGCCAGTATGTCTGCCCTGTCCTTGTTTGCTTAGTGTAGGCTGGACAGACTACTAACTGCAAATCTGTTTCTCTGATTTGCCCAGCTGTCCTCGAATAAAGACATCTTCCATTGCAAAATGTTAAATGACAGTGATTGACAACTCTGTGATGAACTCTGCTTGTAACCCCCTGCTACTGTTTTCAGGTTGCACAAGAAAAGACAGAATAAAGAAACATCCTTTGTAATCACCTCAAATGGGCCCTGCTGTTCACTCAATATTTTTTCATTTTAGTTTTCCTTTTCATTGCGAATCTCAATCTGTTCTGCAAAGGCTACAGCTTCAACTATTCCACAAAATATATAATATATATTATTTTAGTACACTGTATCTGAATACAGTTCTTCCTTCCATGGGTGAGGAAACAGATCAAATTACGTATCAATCATTAATCTTCATTCTAAAGCCAAGAAACCTAATACAAACCTTATAGTTAAACCACAAAGCACTGCTGCACATTTTTCACTTTCCCTTTTTATTCTGTTAAATCGGGACTATTGCAGCCCATGTGCGAGTAGTGTGTTTACAAGCACCTACAGAGTTCAGCGTAACTTGGAGTATGCCAGGAGACAACTAGGAATTTTAGCTCTGGGTTCTGCGACCATGTGCTTGGTAGTCATGTCACAGCTCTCTTTTCTGTAGTTCTGTGATGGACTTTCCCAATAACATCTTCTGTTGGGCATTAGAGTCTGCTGCATTGTTTCGAGGGTGTAAGAGTCCTCTCAAACCTACATTTCAACCTGTAGGCGATGCAGGGTCATAGAGGAGACAGTAACTTGCTTTGCCAGCGAGAAATGTCACACGTAGACCTGCATAAACTCGATAGTTACGTTTTACAAGGCCAAAGGGCTATTCTGATAATTGAATTCTGTTTCCTGCATAACACCAGCCACAGAATCATCTTAGCGTCTGTCCTGTCTGCAACACCGTGTTCCAGATATGCAGCTTATCTTCACCCTTTATTTGAATTGTTAGAATTGTTTTAAAAGTAAACAACTCATCCCATTTTGAAATATATCTCCTGCCGTTTTCTGGTCCTATGAGGCATTTGAGGAGGCAGACTGAACTAACATTTAAATAAGGTATCCAAGATGGCGAGTACTATGCTCTGCAGTGTCCATAGGGTTAAAAAACCCCAGATTTTCTTTCTACCCACAAAATGTGTAAGTTTGGATAAAATTACTGTTTTATAGTAAGAGCTGAACTATAAACTTATACTAATTATATTTAAATTACATCTCAAGTAACTACATCTTGCCATCTGTTTACAAGAGAGAAGAGGATACTTGCAGAGCATAGACAGAAATGGGATCAAGGTGAGCAACTAAAGTAAACTTGAATATTTTAAGTTAGGTTCAGTCATGAGAACAGTAAAACTTATAAAGTTAATGAGTTCTAGACTTTAAAGAGCAGTTGATTAATTTGTAACAATGAGGGTCTAAACCAAACCAAAAATAGTTTCTCACATTCCACAGTTGAACCAGTAGTCTTTTCTTTAGCGATGCTGTTATTGAAACTACCTTAGTACTGATCGACTGCCTGTAAGTTCCTCTCCTTTATATAGGTACAGCGAACCCAAACACACCATATTTTCAACTGTAATAACCCTGCAATATGCTTTGCTCTCTCTCAAGTTTCTGACATAGAAGGAAAGAAGGGAAAAGGGCTCTTAGAAAATTTGATACCAAAATTTACAGTTGTTGAGCTGAAGTATTAAAAAAAAACTTGCAGTAAACTAGTACTAAAAATAACTACCAGAATAATAAAAAAGGATAAAAGATGAGGATCATTTTTAGCTAATACAGCAATCACATCCTCTTTACCTTGGTTTAAATTACATGAAATTCTGGTAGTCTGATTACATGCTTAAGGACTGCAAAAATGATACCTTTGTGCATAGAATGAAAAATACAACATAAGCTGCAATAAATAAATGTGGGGTTTTTTTTACAGCTGTTCTGCAATTAACACTAATAATACATCATGAAGTAAATTTTAGTTCTCTGCTATCGGAAGTTCAAAGTTATGACAATATGCAATTTAGTTTTTCAAGTGAAAACAGCATATTTTGATCTCTTAAGTAACTGGATAGGCAAATATAAGCTCAACAATAATATTATTATACAATTGGACTTTGGTCTTTTGTTCCGTTGTACAAAGGATTACGGAGTATTTTAGTGCAACATCCTGACCTGTTATTTCCACATAGTGCTACAACAGTGTATAGGAAGTAGCTGGACTATCTGTAACTGTCCTCATTTGGGTGATACCTATGTCACCCCTAGTACAGCAGAGAGAAAAGTAGCATGGTCAAAACAGAGAAAGAACAAGCACTGATAGTTTGCGAGTAGCTAGGTAACTGGATAATAACCTCTTACAATAGATTCACAAATTCTAAATTTTTCTTTGAGGATAATTGAATTACTTAAAAACATTTGAAATTATTTCAATTTTTTATATATACATATATATCTCCGTTCATGTGCTGACAAAAGTCTCATTTGACTCTGTTAACTGTATTATAAGGAAAATATAAAATTGCTTGACTAAAGTTCCCAAGTTAATCTTCCTTTGCCCATGCTCTTCCCAAGAGCACGAGACTGTATTATGTGACACAATAATGACACGAGTATATATTATGAAAATTATTTAAATTAACCAACATATTTATACTTTATTTTATCTTCACTTGTTCAAGTGTGAGTTTGATTCACAAGGAAAGACATTAAATTTGCATAGATGTATCTTGGAAGGCCGCTGGAACACAATCAAGCTTAGATTTATATTCAGAAGACAAATGTGAGAAAACGTGCTTAAAAAAAAAAAAAAGAAAAAAAAAAGAAAAAAAGCCCGAACTGACCACATACTTAAAAGTTGTTTTTCAGCTCCCACCAAAAAGCAAAGTAGATCGAAAAATGGAACTGGAGAAGTACTTGTTAGAACCAGTGCTCTGAAAATTGTATCTGTGTTGGTGATTCCATTATAAACTCCTATTTTAAGGAGTTTATTGGTAGCCTATAAATGTATATGCTTTGGTCTCAGTTTTATGGGGCATAATTCAAACTCACAAAGTTTAAAATGTTTGGGTGTTTTTTTAATCTTAGATATAAAAGGTCTAGGACAATATCCCGTTAAAGACAGTTATAAACATATATTACTACTTATAAGTTTTAAGAACAAACACGATGCATGTTTTCAAGATTCATATTATAGACAAAAAGAAAAAAAAAAGTCATTTCTATCAGATAATTGAAGCCGCTACATAACACAGCGATATTTCGATTGGAACCTCTCTTTTAGACAGCAGTCATTTGCACAAAGGGCTTCCATGTGTAAAAATATACTTTTAAGACAAACTTCGCAAAAGTGGCATTCTACATTTTTAGAGCAGCTTGGCAGGCTCCGCTAAGCAACAGAGCAAGCTGAAGTTTTCTAGAGACCCGGAGATCTTAGAGAGTGGCTAACATGATGCAGAAGAAGAAAACAAAAATTGTCAGATTAGGATCTATTTACTACGTGACGCTGTAATTCACCACAGGGACCGTTCCTAAATAAGCTCCTTGCCTTCATATACCATGTAACATCTCTCCCTGTCGACTGCACGTGTGTGTGGCCATGCAAACCTTCCAACCTTCTCTGATTCCATGCCATTAGAGCCAACCCTGCAGTGCAGTTCCTTTCCCGTTGGGGCTTTCCCATCCCTTTCTTTCCAGGGTTGGTGGCTGGCAGGGAGGGAAGGCAGAAAGCAAAGCCCCGTGCCAGCCCCGGCGCCGTGGGGCACGGAGGAGTCACAGCCGCAGCCCCTGGGCAGCAGCTGTCCCTGGCTGCGGAGAAGGGGCTTGTTTCTGGCACCGGTGCTTCCCGCTGGGAATTCTGCCTGCCCTAACTCTCCACTTCAGTTTGGGTAATAGCAAAATGATCTCGCCACTTCTCTAGTACTCCGTCAGAGTACTCTCCACTCTCTGCTGCTGGAAAAACGACAGGAGGAAAACAAACAGAAACGTGTAGGATGGAGAGCAACAGCCAAGGGATAAGGGCTGCCCACTATCGTTTTGAAATACTAACTTTTTATTTATTATCCAATTAGTGGCGAATGCATTTTTACAGATAAAAGCTATGTGTCCAAAAAAAAAAAAAAAAAAAAAAAAAAAAAAAGAAAAAAAGAAAGTATAGAATTCAAAATGTAAAGTTAACCCAATTAACTAGGTAGGAGCAAAATAGTGAGGCTGGGCTACTCTGGGCTCTATCTCCAGATTTAAGATTTACCAGAGAGGGCACTGGAAATTTCCAGTTGAGCATGACAAGCTGAAGAGATAAAGCTGTAAACCCATCAATGTGCAACTATGTAAATCCGTTATTTTGTAAAAAAATCATTTATAACCATCTTTCAGGATTTAAAATGGGCACATTTCAGTGTTGGGACCTATTAACATAGTTTATAAGAACATACAAGCTAAAAGTTCTTACAGTTCTTATAAAGTTCTCATGTTAGCGATCGGAGAAATCATATATAATTGTATTCTGAGACTTCTCACTTTAAACAGACTAGTGTTTGATTTTTTGCTTTTAAGTAGTTGCATATGATAAACACCACAAATTTTACAATTACAGACATCATAAAAAGTACAAGCTAGGGCAATGAAACAGTTGAGTGATCATTTAAAAACACCCTGAAGGGTTTAGATTTCACAAGTTCACCTCTTAAAACATGCAAACTACAAACTCCTGATGACATTCCTGATGACCAGAGGTCAGGAGTCTGGAAGACCTTTGCCACCACGCACAGAGCAACAGGAGGTCAGCAATATTAGCTACCAGTAGCAGAGAGCGACTTGGCAGATCCGGGGACTCCTAAAGTACAAAGTTAAATCACAGACCTCCGCTTCAGCACGGAGTTGCTAAAAGAAAATGGAGGCGTGCTAGCACATGTGGGGGGGGATTATATAAAATAACAATAATTTGACATGGGAAAAAAGTTATTAGGACTTTGGGAAAAAAGTTATTAGGACTTCTATACTAGCATAAAAGTCTATCCCCCTACTCCCCCCAAAGTTTCCTAAGGATATCAGAGAAGCCAGGTTTCAGTGTACAGGAAGATACAGTAATAGATAATACAATCATTGTAATTGGTTTCCCAAATGGTGAAAAACATACTTATAGAACCATTCTGTTTCAGAATAATTTCCTTTTAAAACTGCATATTTTACTAAGACGTATTAAAAAAAGGAATGAATTAATGATTTTCAGTAAGTCTTAACTCTCACAATCCATCTTTCATAAAGTTTATGATCACAATCATAATTCAGTGCTACTTTTTTGGCCAGTCCTAATAAAACCCATTCTTACGATACATTCATTTTTCCCCCAAAATGTGTAGGTACTTTCATAGTATTAAGCCTGTGCAACTTTCGTAGAGGTGGCTTTAGTTCACTTCCAGGTTTAAAAGTTAAACTGTTGATTATAAGTAAGCCTGTAACACTTGTACAGTTTAAGGAAACTGGTATGGCATATATATTATTCACCTAAAATAAGTCACTTCGACAATAGCAAATAAATATAAATTGAATGGTATAAATTCAATTTATAAAGTGAATTATAGTGATGTGAGAGAATTATTACATTTTATCACTGGAAATGGTGAATTTGAGATTTTTCAGCTCTCCAAGGTGCCCGACTTTTCCTATTACTTTTCCTAAGAATGCTTTGAACCTGTGTGCTCATAACGTATTATCATCACCCCATTTTTTGAAATCTTAGCACATAGATGGGGCAGTGACCCACAACTTTTTTCCCTTGTAATCTCAAGTCAGATTATAGGAAAGATTTAAATCTGACTGGTTTTGGCTGTATTGAAACTAATTGTATTGGACTAACACAGAAAAGCTTTTCAGTGCATGAACTCAGTAATGTCCTAACACAAAACTGGGAAAATCTCTCTGAGTATACATTCAAAAGTCTGATTGTCATGAGAAACCTACTTCAGTTCCATTTGGACTTTTGTCCATGTTTTGAAGCTGAGCTGGGCTGAATCAGCTGGCTCAACTACCGATTGAGATGATGATAGCAATAAAAACTGTAATAGCAAATTTTGGCACGCAGCTTTCCCTGGGAAAGCGATCAGTCATTTTTCATCTTTGGCTTTGATCCTCCATCGGGATCTTCCAGTGCTGAGCCCAGACCCAGGGAAGAAGTTAACAGATCTCTGCATTAAGTTAATGCTACTCTGCATGGAGGCAGGAGTAAGCGCTACTATTTTTTTATGTGAAATGGGGCCCGTACACACTGTGTATGTTAACGGCAAGCTGTAAAAGCTCTGTGTGTTGAAAAATGGATTTCAGATCTCCTGACCTGTGGCAGCTCCCCTAGCGGGGAGCCACAAATGCACACTGCTGCATTTTTGTACTGGATTAAATTCCGGATCTAGACTACTATGTGACCAGAGACAAAAGGGAATAAAAAGTTTGCAGGCGTGAATACCTGTCATCATGTGGTGAAATGACGAGCAGCCTCTGTTCAAGGGAGGCTCAAGCCCAGAATAACAGAAGAACAATATGAACTGGCAGAAATATTTGGGAAACTTGGAAGGTGCCTACGCACACAATGTCTTTTCAGCAAGCCAATGCTACTGGTCTCACTCAGAGCACTTTTAAATGAAAATAGTTTAATATAATAATAAAAAAACACAACTGTAAGAGGAAGTGACAGCTGCTGCAAGTAAATTTCAATAAGGGTAGTTCCCTGCTGATAAAAATTGGCACATCTCCACTCATTTCAGTGTAACTATGTGGATAAACGTTGCTTGCAAATCTGACCCAATGTTTTGAAGAACTTAAGAGCTACAAGGTAATGCAGAGACCGAAGACACTGATCATTACTAGGGTGGGGAAGAGGGGTAATCACAACAATAACAAACAAACAAACAAAAAACAGTAAAAGGAAAACTATTTGAAGGCTATTAAACAAACGGACAATGTCAGTATTTTGGTGTGCTTGACTTGAGGAAGTTCTATCACCACTTCTGTCATGAATGACCAGTGGTCTGGCGCAGACAGTAACACGGCAAAAATGCCCTTGTAGCACATATGACCTTAACAGAACATCCCGTTACCTGAACGGGACGTACCGTGCGCTGCTAGGGCAGACCAAATGCTTTTTGGATGGCAAGTGATAATTTTTCTTGGTGATGTTCACTGCACGCAAATTTGTGAGAATACTGTAGACTCAGTATTCCTATGTAGACTTATACCGTACCTTTTCTACCTGTAAATACAGGCAGTCATCTAAAATACATTGTAAGAACTGTATTAAAAAAAAAAAAAGGAAAGATAACTGACTATTAGGAGAGAGTTGCAGATATTTTGCTTCTGGTATAAAGTTTTAAGAACTTCTTTTAAAAGACAAAGAAAACTGAGATTTTCAGTACCAGATGTCTGGGAAGATCCCATTTGGATTTGAGCTACTTAAATTTGCAATCATGTATTTATACATCTAACAGAGCTTCTGTTTCCCCTAGAATCTGAAAATTAACTAGCTTTGTAGCATCTTCCTTGATCTGCCACCCGTGCCCTGAGGATTAGAGACTCCACCTGAGCTTGTTTTACAAGCATAACAGAAAAAATTAATCTCTGCTGGCAGCGATCCCACTGGGATACTGATGAATAATGATATCCCTCTCTTGCTGCCCTCTCAGTCCACTAGAAAAGCCACTCTAACCCAGCAACGTGGAAACCGCTGAAACCATTCCAGCTGTGGATTAGCAGGCAGTCAAGCATCCATCTGTTCTGTGTGAATCAAGAGAAAGCAAACATGCATTCTTATAGCTAAAGAAGTATTAAAAATTAGCATCTTATATGACTGCATATAGTAAATATTAAGACAATCATATACAAAAGAAAAAATAATTATGTACACCTAATGTAGTTTACATTTGCTTGCTGCCTTAAGCAAGTGATAAAACAGTTGTCATTCATCTCATTAACCTACAGAATATTGTGTATTCAATGATTTAATACGTTTAAGATAAAATTTCTTCATATTGTATGCATCAGTTGTACCTAAAAATATTTTGTAAGTGGACATGAACACACACACACTAAATAAATACAAGTAAACATAGTAGCATGCCTTTACCTTGACAGGACAAAGATTTAAGAGACGTGTTGTGAGTGGGATTTAACCCATTTTCTCACCCTCTAAGGTAAGAGGAATAGACTTGAGATATTTTCCCTTTCTGAAAACTAGTAGCTTGAATAGTCTTTGTTGGATTGCTGTATTTTTCCACTGGAAGACAGAAAGGAAAGGCAGTGGGAAGTTGGCATGTAGGAAACCCAATCAAATTAGTGATGTCTGATTTGACTCTTCCATGGGAAATAGGACAATGATATACTATAAATTAAGGAAAGCTGTATTCAAGCATCATCCCAGATAAAATCACTTAGAAAAATGCATAACTTGACAGTTTTTCACATACAACAATTCCAATATTTTGCTGGATGCCTGGCCCACATTCATCAAGCTGCAGAGTTGAAGAAAATCTGCAACTGTTCTCTAAAAGCAAGCTTACTATGCTATACCATTTTTACAAATCTATATATATTAGCTTCTTCAAGCTAAGAAATGTTTTGGCCTTTTGGTAGCGAAAATCCCTCTGCAATTTCTTCTAACATTATAGGTAGCATGAGCTACCTAAGTAACGGTGAAGTAAAGCACCTTGTAAATGCTAGGCAAATAATAGGAGAGGACGGTTTCTTAAAAGTTCGTCTGTGATAATACATAACATCAACATTTAAAATAAAATTCAACCTTCTAAAGCTAGACAGGTTCCATCGGGGGAAAAAAAAAGAAAGAAAAGAATGAGACAAAGAAAGAATCTAAATGTAAATAGGAAAATACAAGTGTCAGATACTTCATTAAGGACTGATCAGTAATCCTCTTATGTCTTTTTTTTTAAAAAAAACTACTATGCTAAGGGAACAATATAGGCTGGATACCAATCTTCTATGATGTAATTGTTTCAGACAAACCAATCCTTATCCTGAAATTTCTGTTCCAATCAGAGAACAAGCTACAAAATGCCATCCTCTTTCTTAACAGTTTTACAAGTCTGAGCAATAACTTTTTTGCTGACAGAGAAAAACATTTGTGTACTGTTAAACAGCAGCCCGTAACGCCGAGTTGGTGTCGCTAAGTGAGCTGAATTCTGTGAAAACGAATTCATCAGCAATATAATTGTAACTGCTACAATAGTACAATGCTATCAAAAGCAAAGGCATTAACTAGAAACCAGTAAAGACTGCAGGCTGCACAGGACCTAAATTTACCTATTAAATTTATTTATTAAAGCTTTAATTACAAATTATGAGACACAAAGCAGGTAGAACTTGTACTGACTTGCTAAAGGCAGACTGAGTTTGTAAGACTGCCTTCTGCAGTACTTGGGGATGAGAACCCACAGCCATTTATCAAAGCAGCGTTGCATATTATGAAACGTTCAGCTTTACCTTCATAAAGACGCAGTTTAGAACTTGTTTTGTTTCAACAAACACAAACATTATTTCAACAAATATGTTGTGTCTTGGAAAACAGAGCCACATGACACCACTGCTGAAAAAAAGCCGTTTCATTTCGAATACGACTCCTTTGCAAACTATTGGCTGCATGTACACAAGCATGCGTAGTTTGAAATCTTGCATAATGATGATGGCTGCAATTCCAACGCCAAGTGGTAAGTAAGAGACTTTCGTGCTTAAATAAATAAATAAATGAACGAATGAATGAATGAATGGTGTGTGGACGAATTGCCTGCAGCTTTAAGCAGTCAGCTAAACCAAGCTTGCTATCACTAAACTTGCTTCTAGCATATATGCCAAGGACAAGCATTGATTTGCCACAGGTGGCAGCCAACATTCACTTTTGTAAGTACAAGAGCAGGACAGTTCTCCTATCCACCCTAGCAGATACACGGGTAATAGTTTCCTGCTCCATCAAAATAGTTTCTGTTAGCGAACATGAATCTTTTGCTTCTGTAACCGCATCTATAGCTCCTGTTAAAGGAATTAACTGCCTCATTTTTCTGACAGAAACAGTTACTAAAGCAGCTGTTTGAAATGAGGATATAGCCTGAGGCTACTGGCTTCCACTACCACAGCTATATACACTTTCACAAGTTTTTCCCTTGGATGCTGCGCTGCAATCAAAACAAATTAAAAAAAAGGAAAAAAAAGGAAAAAAAAGGAAAAAAAAGGAAAAAAAAGGAAAAAAAGGGAAAAAAAGGGAAAAAAGGGAAAAAAAGGGAAAAAAGGGAAAAAAGGGAAAAAAGGGAAAAAAGGGAAAAAAGGGAAAAAAAGGGAAAAAAAGGAAAAAAAAGGAAAAAAAAGGAAAAAAAATAAAAAAGAAAAAACATTTAAAGATACTACATTATTTCCAAGACAATAGTTCTTGTCTTATGGCCTACATCATGGGAAATGTATGTCAGAAACCTTTAACGTCAACTTTAAAATAGGTTTTATTTTAACTTTCCTGAGTATTGATTCAGTTTTTTAAACTGGCAAGTAATGACAGGAGTTGAGTAAGAAGATTGGAGGGGGTAAAAAGGAGAGCTGTTAATTGGAGATTAGAAAGTTATGTGTATTGGAGGTGGGAAGGTTTAGTATTTTCTGGTTTTGAATGTAACTCTTTCTTATTGATGTCATAAAAAGGAAAGGCTTATGCCATGTTCAGTCAGTTGTCAGTGGTGGGCATGGTCATCTTGATTTACCAACTGATTGTGCTTTTCTGGAAAGGTGAGCAGCATTTGATGCTTTCAAACTAAAAATAAAACAGTGATTTGGAAAAAGAAAAATAAGAAATAATTGTGTCATGATGTTACAAAAAATTACTATATTCAAGCACTTCAAAACTGCTCCATCTACTGGGACTAGAGAAAAATCAAGACATTTAATGTTTGAGTATTCATGTGTGTAAGTACTCTTTCTGCTAAGATATTTTGAATATATTGGATATGGGTGATGAAATTTGGATGCTATTAAAATTTGCCATAGCATAGGTTTTATTTTCATGAAGCCAAATACAATTTTCAAATTTAAACTATTTTATTAAAAATACTGTGATACTATCTAGATGGTCCAAGTGAGAATGGAAGCACAAACGTTTGAAAATATTAAAATCCAGAGAATATAGTCTCTGTAAAAATTCAGAAAATGATCCTGTGAATGCCTGTGTTTAGGATGAAATTTATGCATTGAACAGTCCTAGGTATGGATTTATTGTGAAGAAAAGATATATAAAGTATATAAAGCAAGAGGTAACAGTTTTTTCCTATTATAAAGGGTCACTAAAATATGCATAATGGCTCTGAGGCCTGTTCCTATTTGTAGAGCAGCCACAGCAGTCATGTTCATGCTGCCAAGAATGCACAATATATGTGAAATCAAATATGTAAGTTCTTCAAACGTTAGGATGTACCATAATTGCTTTGCATTTGATATAAAGTTTACGTAATAAAGTATTTCGATTATTGACACTGAAATGCCATATTTACAAAGAATAACATAACAAATACAGTTTTGCTATGCTTTTATGCCTTGAAGAAAATTATAGTAGCACCTTTATTTCCTTCTAAATTAAATGGAAATTTAAAATAGAAAATGACTGACTTAGGAAGAACGATCTGATTTTTTTCTGAAAGGGCTTATAGAGCAGAAAACCAGTTTTATATAATATCTTAAAGAAAACAAAAGCAATGTTTCTGCGATGGCTTGCAGAGAAAATATTACGCAAACCAGCTCACGTTAGCTCATTGGACAATATTTTTGTAACTTATTAATTCCTCCTTTCCTGGTATCTAACTGAGATCAGTGGAAAGGATGGTTTATCACTGAGTCAAAAACCTTTGTGGCCTCTTCATGGGAGACTGAACCAAGAGTCTTAAGACAGAATCCTGCTATGGAAATAAAATTATTTTAGACTAAGACTGTAAATATTCACAAAGACTCACGGATTTCCCTGGTTAGAATAGGATGTGCCAATCACGATGAACAGAAGATAAAGCTACAGGTTAACTGAGTTACTGAAAATTTCATAGTACAAATACCTAACACGTAATGAAAAACAGGTAAGGCATTAATAAATTTATTCTTTTATTATCTATGTATTTGGGATGGAGATTGCCTGTTTCATGAACCTCCTCCCTTCTACCTATCAAATCTGCTACTCCAGCAATGCAAGATTTTCTGCTAAGTTCCAAAATACCTAGTGTAATACTGGCCTGTGTAACAATATGAGATAGCAATATAGGGAAGAGGTATGTGGATACCAAACGTAGAAGTCTATGTTTATATCACAGAAAGATGGATACGTGTGCCCCAGTATAACACAAATACCATACTGTTCTGTCCCTAAGCTCCCCAGTTAGAAAGAAATCCATCTCTCATAACTAGTTTACATGAAACAGAGAAGTAAGCCCAAGAAAACCAACCAGTTCGCTCTTGTAGGTAGAATTCAAAAACAGAAATAAGGCACAAACATGCAGATAAAACAAGGGCTGAAAGAATGTTCTCCCCTTCACTGTCTGGTATGGAGAGTTATAACAAAAGTATTTGCTCTGTAAATAGGAATATTAACCACATAACCAGATAAGTGTAGTAACAAATCACCAAAAATCACAAAGCTAGTGGATCTACCCATCACAGTCCCAATCAAATATCAGGACAGACCTCCTTTCCTCAAAGTACAGTAAACCTTCATCTGATTTTAAAAAGATTTGTGGTGACTGCTGATTTAGTACACAAAATGACAAAAATTACCCCAAAGTATCTCTCACTGTTTGTTACGCAGATCTCTGTTCTAATCTCTGCACCTAACTTTCAGAATAAAAGGAAACTGTCTTTAGGTACCTCAGGGAAATCCAGCCTGTAAGTAATAATTCATGAACACTTTCTCATCAATAATACTTAATGCAAGAAGCACCATAACTCAACAGTGATTAAGTTCATTTGGATTACTACTGTCTGAAGCACGGTTAGGAAAGTTTTAAAGAAAGCTCAATGGAAAAGCATCAAACGTTTTTCTCTCAGAAAAATTACGGGTCCGCTTGCACAAGCCAGTTACAAAAGCAACTGAATCTGAACTTTGCCTGCTAACTGCAAACCCAAGACAGATTAAACATCTCGAGTACAGATTTACTGAGAGGAGAAGGGAAAGCGTGAGGGGAGTGTACCCCACTTATTTGTATCACTTATTACTGTATACTCCCACCATGACTGTGGGGCTGTTCCCATGTGTCACATTCCTGTTCATGTTATGGATACTTCAACCCCTAAACCATACTGAAAAAAATTATTCATTTGATCTTGCAAAATGCTGGCAGGTCATCAAATGAAAAGATAAAATGAAAACAGAGAAAAGAATAGATAATGGAGAAGACTATGTATGGTCTTGACTACTATGATGAAACAAATCTTGCCAGCAAGTGACTTTTTTGAGAGACCCGCCAGCATTAGAAACAGGATGACTCAAAACTACTTTTTCAACATGAGTTGCAAAGATTCACTGCTAATTCATTGGTGAATGATCCTGAATTTTGCACACTCCCATCAGCATGGCAAAATATCAATCTGAAACTCAAAATCTCTTAATCAGACTCAGATTTATAACCCTTAATATGATCACAAATTTCTGAATTCTTGAATGCAATCTTGCTTTTTTCCTGGTTTTGTTTTTAAGCAAACTTTCGTCCCTTTTCAAGTTACACATTGACAATTTAGGAAAAACTTGTATATATCCCATTTCAAACGCACAATCTCAGTATTTTCTTTGTACACTTCTGCCTTCCTTATATACATCGGATAATTTAGAATCATTTAGGTTGGAAAAGACCTTTAAGATCAAGTCCAACCATTAACCCAGCACTGCCAAGTCCATGTCCCTCAGCACCACATCTACACATCTTTTAAATACCTCCAGGGATGGAGACTCAACCACTTCCCTGGGCAGCCTGTTCCAGTGATTGGCAAACCTTTCACTGAAGAGATTTTTCCTAATATCCAGTCCAGTAAATTTATAAATGTCTAAAGGTTTGCAAGATTATGAACGCCAACAAAAAAACCATGTCACATCTACAAAATCCGGCAACTGTGTTTGAGAAATGTTGGGGATGGTTATTCTTAAATAACACAGTTCAAAATTCAAAACTTTAAAACTGAGTGATCAACGGAATAATAACAATTATGTTTTGCAATGATAACAAGCCGTTTTGTACTATAGCTACAGCTTTCAGTTCCAGCATCATTAAGAGATTCTTCAAATTACTTTTTAAATATCCTTTTCCCTCAGGATTTTCACTTATACCTAATTAGACTACTTACCCCATGCCATGTAATTCCCCATTGCCAAAACTGCTAAATGCTTCAATAAGAAGGAGGAGGGCACCAGTGGAGCAAGGCAGATGTAATGTCATTGGTTAACAATAGAGGTGTGAAGCAACTGCCGTAATTATAAAGCTCATTAATTCACAGTGTTTAGGGGGAAAAAAAAATCCTTGGCAATAACTCTGTTGAAATGCCAATTCTTTTCAACACTACATCAGACCGAAAAAACCCTTTCAATTTACACCTTCAACAAGACAGAATAGTAATTTCATTAGTAATTGTGAAAATCAAGATCTGCATAAAAAGTACGGAAAAATTGTCAGCTATAATGGCATCCAGCATTCATACAGCCCTTTCATCTTTCAAATTGACACGTGGCACATTTTGCGCCCTAACTGATTTTACTTTTAGTCTCATTCCTCTTATGACTGTAAACAGACAACTTCCAAGATTATATTTCCAGAAAAAAAAAAAAGGAAAGAATTAAAGCAAGATTAATGAATTCTAAATTTTACAATCTCTGCCCAACAGAAGGGACCAAGGTTTCATCTACAACAGAAATATTTGCCGTTTACCTTTGCACTTCAAGGATGCAAGCTGTTTAAATATATGAGGAGGCCTGAGATAAGACAGATAGCACCAGGTTCTGCTTCCGTCATTCATCTTCCATATGCTGCTCACTAGCTTAGGTAGTGTTATGAAATGTCCCCCATCTCTGCTAATGTTATTCTCAAACTTTTCCTGTCCAAATTTGTCTGAAAAAAAATTTTCTGATGTTTCTAGGTGGAGAAAATTTTCTCTCAGAGAGAAGAGATTTTAAAGAGACAACAGCTGCAGTAAAGCACTCACCTTGAACGTGCAACATTATTTAAATTCCGTTCACTGGTGGATATTTCTTTTTAAAATTTTAGTTATTTTCCACACAGCATCTACAGGAATTGTGGTTGATTACCATTTTGAATTGAGCTGAATATGGTAAATTTCATTTCATATAATTTGCAATGTTTCTGACAACAGAACAACATATCTTGCAGGGTCAGTGATAGCAATTCTCCTATTTAGGCTGTCTAATACTTTCCATTATAAAAGATTACTGTCGTCTTCATTTCTAAGCTGTAACACTCTGAATGTTTGCAGCAGGCAATTTAAATTTATCAGAAAGAAGGTCTCTGTTCTAGAAAAGTGGCTTTCCTAGTGTTATAAAATGCTGATCAGGTTATGTTGTGATGCAAACTGTTGAATATCACTATTTTAATTTTTCTTCTAGTATTTCTCCTCAGAGAAATTTTGGCAGAACAGTAAAGCAATAATGAAAGTAAAAGTAATATACATAAATGCTATATGATGGGACTCTAGATTTTGAAGCTAACACTTGGAAATCAGAATATTAAAGAATTTGGTCCACTTGTATAATATAACAGAGACTATAATCATAAGTGGGCAGAAATAAGTTTTTCTGGATAATATTCAGGTACTTCTTTTTTTTCAAACATGTATAGAAGTGGAGCTATACTATTTTGAAAAAGAACATTTTCTAAATATAACTATTTAAGTACTTAGAAAGGAAAATGGAGTAAAACCTGCCTCTTTTATGATGAGAATGTAATACTATTGGGCTGCATTGTATGCTGCGTCTCCAGATTTGTGCCCTAAAATCTTTTGCCTTGTATTGCACTGCTCTACTAACCAGTCACTAGACTAACTGTATGAGCTGGCATTATTGCAGGTTATGACCTCAGAGATCACGAGGTGGCTGGGAGAAGAAAAAGAAGGCATTTTAGGGAACAGGTCTTCCCCATATGCCTCACCCACTTAAAGCTGCTGTATCTTCCAGACTGTCCCAGTGCAAAGAGATGGCCCTGATACAGAATTAGGATGTTGATATGCAGTTATTATTCTGGCATTTTAGTATTGTACGTAACTTAGAAAGAAAACAAATATCAGATTTGTATAGATCCTGAACATTATAAAGACACATAAGAAGAGAAACAGATCTATACAGTAATTTTGATATATTGATTAGATGAAACACTTGAAACATCAAAAATGATTCAGGTATATTACTCAAAGCAACAAAAAAAAGGAAATTACAGATCAACGAAGAAAGCGTTTTCTTAATTCCAGGGAGTTTTTTCATACACTTGCAAGTGTGGTTAAGAGTCACAAGTCACATATGTTTAAGTGAAGAGAATATCAGCACTTACTGTCAGAATTAAGAGCAATTCTTCAATGTTGCTTTCAGGTTTCAACTGGTCTTTGAACATCCCAATAGTTGGATGCTTCAAATAGTAATAGGAAGCAATGCGGCCATATGTCAGAGGTTCGATGCTGCGATTATCCTGTTAGAAGAGGAATCAAATATGCACGGTTTTTACATGGTTCAATATAAATGGATCCTACAAAACTGCAAAATATTTTAAGGCTATTGTAAGACAGAACAGAAAAAATGATTTGGCATCATAATTTAGCTGCAACCCTAATTAAGCCCAGTTTTCAACATAAGTCTTACAAATAGCTCCACAGACAAACTCAAAGCAGGAGCATGTATCTTGCTGTTCCCAACTTTTAGGAGCATGGATCTTACTGAATCTTGTAAGGCAAAAATTAGTCTTACCTCCCCAATTTCAATACAGTAGGAGCATTCCAAATCAAACAGGGATTTCTCAACAAGGCTTGAGAGGTACTTATTCATAGTGTCATGGCTCACATCATCCAAATTGTAGTAACTAGATAAATTGAAAACAGATGCATTACATGAATACTTTTGACACACTGAAGATTTTTAACAATAACTTCTTGTAGGAAAACAAGGCTGCTATAATACGCACACACACTTGGAAGAGCAATATCCACATTAAACAATTAAAGACAGAACTATTCCCTGATATAGTCTAAGAAGAAATTAATTATTCTTAAATGGTTTGTGGGAGTAACCAACATGATACAAGCAGGTACAAATAGAAAGATGGTAGTTTAGCTGCCTATTAATAGAAAGGCTGACACAAACAGAACTGGACTGCCTGTATTCTGTTAGTGGGAAAATTTTCCTGATTGCACAAGTACATTTTCTAAATTATATAAGTATGAAGGTGAACAAGCAATACTAACATAAGTAACAGTATTTTAACTTAAAGGGAAATGAAGAAAACCCACCAAGACTATCAGCTGTTCTCACATTTCGGAATTCCGAAAATAAAAAACATTTATAAAGTTTGCCAAAACATATTGTTATGCCAGTATATAAAAAAGACTCGGTGTCCGAAGTTTGCACTCCTTAACTGTAGTACTTAAGCCGTATTATAAGATTCTTAGTCACACAAACTAACATAATTTCAAGGACAGTTTTTAACCTAGAAAACTCCAGATAAAAATGTAGTAAGAACTTGTGTCCTAGAGCCAACAAAGGCACCAATTCAGAAAGTAACAATTAAGTTCAATGAGCAGTAAAGAAAAACTGAGCATGCTCAGAAAGTTTAAAAATTCTGAATTTAAGCAGAGCAATTAAATAATGTAATTTCAAAGTGAAACTCATACAAACAAAAAATGCGATGATTTATTGAAATGTTGAAAAGCACAGTAAAAAAGGTTGTCCCAGCTCATTTAATTCTGTAAAATACTGTTGCACAAACAGACTACTGAGATTGCTGCAATGACAAAAGATGCTCCTTTGTTCATACTAGCTGCTTTACTAAAATTTCCTACTGTTACAATGTACTCAGCATCCCCACTGGAAACAATACCACATGCTGTAATAGACATTAGGTTCTTTCAGTGTTATTTTGTGCAGATCAACAACAGGCTGCAAAACAACGTGCTGAGATTAATTTTAGCTGATTTTACATAGTTACAGCTACACCTGAGTTAGTCTTTTTAACTCCTTTTACTGCCAATGGAGAGAAATGTGTGCTTGCAGAATGTTATTCATCTGAAGTATTTTATATATATCCACTTTAGAATGAGGTCAAATGTAATCATTGACTTAAAAAAAAAAACCCAACAAACCAACGAACTTTAGGCAATCAGTTCAGTTTTCATGCTATATTTGGGCAGATGAATCCCATTTTCTGAATTAAGCTCTATTTTACTGCAACGCTGCTGTTAGTAAATTTCAAAAGATGGAATTGCATTTTTATATATTCCATGACTGTTTTATTAACAGAATGTGATTTGCACTATTATTTTCTTAAACACAGTTTTTAACATCTATCTTTTTGAATAGCAACAGCATAACTGAAAAAAAGCCTGCATGCTAAATAGCAGTACAGTCATTTCCAGACTTTTTCGCTTGTTATTAATCCCAAATTATGGGGTTAATTCTCTGATGCTTTGAATGTTCACTTATAATTGGGTAGAGCTGGTGTAAAACACTTATACCATAAGAAAAAGACTTGAAGAATCTGTTCTGATACCAGGAAACAGTCAGCAGTGTTAGACAACAACGAACTGTATACACATGGCAGTGTATATATATTCAAGTCTGTGATATTTTATATGGGTTCATGCTGAGATGATCTCAAATATTTAAAATATAGTTATTGTCCAAAACCAAACCCAAACTGAAGAAATATTTACATTGACTAAAAAGTTAGACAGCCACACATCATCAGCCTCATGCAAAGAAAACTTATTCATAGCAAAAGTACTCTAAGATTGTTTTCAGTGCAAATTAATTTTCATGAGACCCCTTTTAAATTTCCTGGACTAATACAGTAATGATAAAAAATGGTCAATATTTCCATCTGTATTTTTTATCTGCCTGACATCACCGAACACATTTAGATTTTGTTTATTAGCAGACATTACTTTGTAAGATTTTGTTTACCTTTGGAAAATAATTGAGCAAATGATGCAAGTTGTTTAAGGATGTGAAAAGATTTTCTATTCTATACATCTAAACCACTAATGATTCATTAGTATTTATACTAAATTGAATATAACACTACTGAAATGATTCTAATTGAGGCATTTTGTTGTCAAAGTATTCAGACTTTTACCGTATCGTTATAGCACTGTTATTTGCAGTACCACAACACTGATGATGAATACTGATAAAACAAAGGAAGACATACAGGCAATATACTGCAATTCTTTTTTGAGACTAAAATTTAAGACAGTAATTCAAACAAATATTATCTTGTGCTCTGCCTAATTTGCAGTATTTCACACTGAAATTGGAATCATAAAAGGCAGCATAATGCCTTTTTAAACCTGTGAATTCTAAATTTCCTGGTTTGGGGTAATTTTTTTGCCAGAGGAGTAAATATATAGCTGCCTAGTGAAAATAAAATAATGTAAAGAAAAATCTTAAATGGTTTGCAATCTTGAGTGAAGTGGAACCAGTGTGTTTTAACTACTATCTATAATGGGGTAAATATAATTTTCAGCACACCCACAGGAGCTTCTTGGTCACTCAGCACATTTTCCCCTAATAAAAAGCAAAGCTATTCATCTAGAAAGACTATGTTAAAATCATTAGCAAAAACAGAGGTATCATGACATTAGACAGTATTTTGAATGCACAGGCATAGATGCAAGTTGAATTTTGCATGTTGGTATACTCCAAGTATAAAAACTGCCTCGTATGTGAGTTCTTCTATGAAGCTATATTACCTAACTATTTAATTACAGATAAAGAATAAAAACAATGCAGTTTCATGCTCACTGCATTGAATCATCTAGTCATTATTTTCCCTTTGCTATAAACAGACAGCCTACCTTTTTATCAGCACACCATTTCATTTATTTCACAGTGAAGCCCAGTTTCACAATAATTGACTTGTCAGAAGCTCTAATTTATGAGGCTGGGCTCTGTAAGCCTTCTCCTATATTGGACTCAACCTGCACACAAGCAGGGTTGAATATTTACAATGCTGTTAACAGGTGCTGAGTTGTTTAATGATTCTAATAGCCAGAAGCGTACTGAGAAAGCCAGCGGGATCACAATTACAGGCTGTTTGAACACAACAATTACTCGTCCCCTGAGAGGTGTGAAAGTCAAAGGCAGTTTTATCCTAACAGCATCTAGCACATGGGCTAGACAGGCTAACTTCCATTAGTAGTCCATTGGGGAAAAGCAGTAACAAACCCCTAGGTATCGTAAAAATTTACAAAGTATGTAAAATTTAAACAATCAAATACTGAAGGAACTATTTACTGTCTTTTAAATAATATATTTAAAATCCCAAACCCTGTAGAGCTTAGCAAGAACAACAAACCATGAAACATGAACTTATTTCTATAACCTAAGGAAGTGTGGAATTTCATCAGCTGAGAAAGACGGAGAGACGTGCAGGAACATAAAATGTAGATGAAGTTACACAAAACATTTAGGATTTAATGTGAATGTTGGCAATCATTTCCTGTTTAGCTTATGTAAACCTGACCTAAGAGCTCTCTGGGAAATTTTTCATCAGCCTTGAAATGGTCCTGCTATAACTGTCAATGCTGTGAAGTCATTTGTTACAGCACCATGTTTTTTATGTTCAGATTATACGGTAGTAATAGTGACACACATAATGAAAATCGGTGGCAGAGTCAGCCAAAAATATTAAAAGGAAAAACTTGCTAGCCGAAAGGCCTTTTGAAACAAATGCACAAAAAAGACGAATCCACAGCATTCGCTTGATAGCAAGAAAGTGTGCTCTCTGTGATTTTGCAGTCCTGAAAGCAGAATTTGTGTTATGGGGGAAGCGCAGATAGACATTTTTCATAAATCGCTTTACTGCAGTCATCAGTTGTGTTTACTTTCCTCAGCTTGTGGCCTTCAGCAGCTGCCATCTTCAGATGGTACAACAGAAAGGGTACTGAGTATATGGCATAACTGATGGACCTTCATAGCCAGAGAGCTGTGAACCAATGTACCAACTCACTTCTGTTGTTAAGGCATCACTCACTGACTCTGGAGCCTGTCACTGGCTTGCTAAAATGCATTACAGCACGCACAAATGCTGCAGACGGTAATTTCTACCTTTCTTTTACTCGTATCTTATTCTCTTGCATTCACATATCACTTATGCCAGGTAGGAGAAATAGATACATTGCTATCTTTAATCAGTTTTCAGTATATTTTACATTATGATTATTTAAGAAGATCAAAAAAGAGTTCAGTTTCTCTGACATCAGCAAGGTATTTGCCTACATATCAGTGCTTCTAATTAAAATATTGACAAGAAAGTTTACCTCCTAAAATGCGTTCGTAAGACGAGAAATCAGAGGTAATAGGCACATGTAAGTTTCCTTACATATTGATTGGGCATTTCTTTCTCCTATGATATATTCCAACAGATAATTTGTACAGGTAACTCATGTCCAAGAGTAGGAAGACAATTATGTGAATTCGCTTTCTGAATGGGGAGATGAGGGGTCTTCAGCTTTGCATTCCCACCTAAGACTGCAGTAGACTGGGGAACAGGAAGCAGCTCAAATACTCAGCAGCCTGGGGTTTCCCAGTCTGAGAGAACTGGAAAAACTTTATTCATGTGACTAGTTTGGTAAAAGCATACCATGAACTAAATTCCTGCATTTTTCACATCACTGCGACCCTAATAATTTAAAAGAACAAGCTCGTGTTATGAAATTCATAATAATGCCTATAGATGCTATTTATGAGGTATATATACATACACAGAGATCTAAACGTGACTGTAAAAGAAAGAATCCACCCTGAGAAATATGTTTACCAACTCAAAATATGGATATTGGTAATTACTGCAGTGTAAAATACCTGCACCTTCTTAGCTTCTGTTCTTAGTAGCTACTGCCAAACTTTTCCATTTTATCTCTTAATCTTAGTTAATTTAACTTTCTTCAATAATCCCCCCCCCTCATAATTAGCCCTAAAATTCCAAATAACTGTCATTTTGTCACTAAAATACATATTATTCTATCCTGACTGGCTGATATTAGCTGTCACCTCAATACCTGAAACTATATTGAACAGTCTATAACATAGAATCATAGAATGGTTTAGGTTGGAAGGGACCTTAAAGATCACCTCGTTCCAACCCCCCTGCCACAGGCAAGGGCACCTCCCACTAGACCTGGTTGCTCAAAGCCTCATCCAGCCTGGCCTTGAACACTTCCAGGGATGGGGCATCCACAACTTCCCTGGGCAACCCGTTACAGGGCCTCACCACCCTCATAGTGAAAACCTTCTTCCTGAGATCTAATCTAAATCTTCCCTCTTCCAGTTTGAAGCCATTACCCCTTGTCCTGTCACTACATGCCCTTGTAAAAAGTCCCTCTCCAGATTTCTTGTAGGGCCCCTTTAAGTACTGAAAGGCTGTTCTAAGGTCTTCCCAGAGCCTTCTCCTCTCCAGGCTGAACAACCCCAACTCTCTCAGCCTGTTTTCATAGGAGAGGAGCTCCAGCCTGCTGATCATCTTCGTGGCCCTCCTCTGAACCTGCTCCAACAGGTTCATGTCCTTCTTATGTTGCTCCAGAGCTGGACACAGTATTCCAGGTGGGGTCTCACGAGAGACGAGCAGAGGGGCAGAATCACCTCCCTTGACCTGCTGGCCACGCGTCTTTTGAAGCAGCCCAGGATGCAATTGGCCTTCTGGGCTGCAAGCACACATTGCCGGCTCATGTTGAGCTTCTCGTCCACTAACACCCCCAAGACTCTCTCCTCAGGGCTGCTCTCGATCCATTCTCTACCCAGCCTGTGTCTGTGCTTGGGATTGCCCGGACCCACATGCAGGACCTTGCACTTTCCCTGCTTGAACTTCATGAGGTTGGCATGGGCCCACCTCTCAAGCCTGTCCAGGTCCCTTTGGGTATCAGAGATGGCATTCTCTGGATGGCAGAATTTTTACTCAGATGTTTTATTCACATGTTATTAGACATGCTCAGCTAATCATACTGAGAAAAGGAAATTTAACGTAAAATGTAAGTGTATGATGATAAAAGCATCAGTCTGAGATAACTGAATTATAAGTTATGCTACATTATTCTTTCACTCCAAAAAATTTTGTAAGACTAACATAAAGTGAAAAAAAACCCCTTAATAATAATTCTTAGTATGAGTTAATAGAACAATTTTTTTCAGGTCTCCACAAGGAATTTACACAGAAAACTGATTTTATAAGTGTGTACATATACACACATGCTCTCATATATATTTATAAATACATAAAAAACACACATTTTAACAGTGATGTGATGCGTGCTCACAGAATATCTAAAAATTAACTTTCCAAATGAAAGCTGATTCTGCTTAACTTTACATGTGTTGTAAATTTCTATTTCTCTTTTACAGCATATGTATCTGGAAAATATCATAACCTGATTTACAGAAAACGTTTCCCATAGCCATTTCTCTTTTGTAGAAAGTTGCAGATTACAATCTTTTATAAGGGTAAAAGAATGAAATAGTTAAGGAATTTCAGCCAAGGAAAGGAGATAGACGAGCCTCTCAAAATAGCCCCTTTGAAAGAACAGGGCACTTTGCTGATGTGTCTTCTATGATCTTGACTAAGTAAAGAACTTGTATGATCTTGACTAAAGAACTAAAATTTTACGTGGAAAGGAGAACATGTTGTAGTACTTGACTGTAGTAGCATAGAAACGTTGTCTTAACGTGGAAATTAAAAAACCTCTATGTTTAGGAATAATTGCTTTGGGGGAAGAAAAGAACAGGGAATAAACTCTGGATATTGAGACTGATACACTTTGATAAACAGTTTTTTATTTGCGCCACCCCTCTCATTTGCACATCACCTCTTGAACAACATGCACGTGACTAGTCAGCATGCCTCTCTGAACAAAAGTAGCACTCAGCTACTCCACTCCCCCGAATCAACGGCTCAATTACTCTTCGTAACTAGACAGTTAAAACCCATTTCACAGATTTCGAGATACAGGGATTCATCAAACAGGAAATTAAAATGCTTTCATGAAAAGAGGTATTGTAACATGCAAAGGTTTTCATCAACACCATTAAAAAGAGCCATTACTACAAGTCTAAAAAATTATCTCAAGTGTGTCAGAAAAACTTCCATAATGACTGCATGTCTAGAAGAAACCTGAATACTTAGAGCAATAGGATACTTTGATCTCTATCTCATGACGAAGGTAGATTAACATTACTTAAATAGTACAAATTCAGTAAGGCATTTTATGTTACTGGATTGGAATAGAATGATCCAAGATTTGTTTATGCAGCTTTAATATACAAGTAGCTAAAACTGGCAATAAATGAGAATATAAATCTTCTGCATATTATCTAAGCCCATTATTTTTGGGATTTACAGCATCACATGCAATGACTTTTATGCCAATGAATCCCAAGGCAATTTACCAATCATGCATACGGGAATTACTTATTCACCACTAAGGTACAATCACCTGCTGGCTGGGAAACAGTTCTTGTTTCACAGCGGAGAGAAAGTCAACAAAATTGCTTCAGGGCAGAACATGATAAACAACCCTGTATCAAGTGACGCTGCATGGGTATTGTGTAACTACTCAAAATTCAGTCATTGTGCTCCTACTCTTGTGAAAAAATAAACCCAAACCCCTTTGGATTATTAAAGGCAACAAATACTTCAAATGCTCATCTATGGTACAGTAAAGTCCATTACTATATTGCAATTTATTCAAAGTTATCTCAACTATCACTGACTTCTCTTCATAAAACTCTTTAGTTTTCCTTTGATGTATTCTCATTCAAACATTCACCATGCTGGAACAGCTTGGCTTGTAGGAGGTTGGAAAATAACACAGATAGTAGGTCCAGGAACTCTGCTAATTGGCTAGGTTTATAAATTTTGGGTGAAACAATAGAATTTATTATCACGTCAAAGAATGGAAAGTGTGCACATCCACTGCATTTGCACTTGGTATCTAGAAGTGACCTCTTTGACACAGTCAATGACACAGTCCTTCATTTTCCTCTCTGCCTGACAGAGTGCAGGAGGACCGCTGAGTACCTCTGTGCGGATCAGGCAGCGGGTAAAGCAGCACAACTTGTCAAGTGTTCCAACCTGTATGTGTGGCACTCCAATGAAAGACTCCAATTTCATTAGAAACTTCAATATGCATTGCTATCTGGCCATTATGGACATCACCAGTCCATAGAAGATCTGTTCATCATCTTTCTTACTACAAAGGCTCTGCATCTCACTTTTTTCCTGTTCTTTTTCCCCTTAACTTTTTTTCCCCACACTGCTCTCAGAATAGAACTTTTGCTTAAAAGTTGATACAGTGATAACTTCAGATTTAGCTTTCCATGACACTGCACATTAAAGAAACTACATAGAAAAAAGGACCTTCAGTAAACATGCCAGCCTCATACTCCAGTGGGAACCTCTCTTTTGTGTTGGGAAGAGCTTGCCTGTTAAATCAAACATTTCCATATTCTACACTTAACTTTGGGCTACATCTTGTGTCTTAAAAATCTACCTACCACAGATACCACATGATCAAAGCCTATCAGAGACAAATCAAGAAAATCACTTTAACACAGCAATTAAAGAGCAAGACATTTTAAAATAACATTACTTATTCTTTATACTAAAAAAGAAGAGTCTGCAGTGGCATAGTTTTTAACATTAGTTGTAGTACGGATCATGTGTAAATTCCAAAGTCATACAAATAAACATGGCTTTACCCACAACTAACCCAGACAAAACCAGTTTAGCTGTTTGTCTGTCTCAGGGGAGAAATACTTTCCACAAACACATATTCATTTTGCTATTTATGCAGTGAGAGAATTGAATATGTTTTCTTTAGTTTACAGTTCTAACATTTTGCATTTTTAATTTCCCAAACAGATTAGATAGAAATTCTGTTTTGTGGGAGATCTCAGCATAGGAGTAGATGCAGAACCCAAAACTAATGAAGACTAAAAAAGAAATAAAGGAAATTATTTTATCACCTGCCGGCTCCCACCTGCAGTTGCCCATAAAGAACCCAGCTGAAAATTCAGCCAAACGTTATGGACAATAACCTGATCTCAGAAATACAACACTCTGGAGTACATCAAGAAATATTTAGTGCTATAAATGCCTAATTATTTGCCGCATTATTTTGGTGGGTGAATGATCACATGATAGGTAACATACCATTTACCCAAAGCAATGTCGTGGCAAAGGCAGGCTACAGTGCTGGAACAGCTCAGAATGATCTGCATACCAGCTGGAGCAAGGCAGTATGATAACAATCACTGAAAATATTGCACACATGGTTTCACCAGGATACCCTAATGAAAGTAAACTTTATCACAGAGAAACAGCTGATAGCTATTCTCTCATTTATCAGGAAAATCCAGGTCTTAATAGATTTTCTATAGAAAACTGGGCAGAACATATCAATGTGGTAGCTAAAAAAAAAAAGTAACACTTTATAAATACAATACCTAAAGGAATGTGATAATCTCGAGTTTTATTTTAGGGATGCTGATGTAGCCCTCTCAATAAGGCTATTTTATAGTTGTCACTAAATTGTAAAGTTATCTGCCAAGAAATGCCTTTATATTTAGAGAAAAAAATATTAAAAAAATGTGCACACAAGTTTTATTCCATGTGTGGGCCAGTAATGCTCCTACATTGGAGATTGCTAAGCATTCTAGGCTCCAACAGCAGCGGGATCACCTTTGGATCAACTCTACCCTCAAGTTACCTTTAGATTAAATTGCATTTGTATTTTATACTCACGTTGGGTTCATTATAAGTCGACGGAAGAAATAAGTCCAGGTGATATAATCCATTGCATCCTGCTTAGAAGTAATAGTTCCAGCAGCAATTTCAGCATTCAAGTGGTCAGCCAGCACTTCTAACAAGCTGAAGAACAGGAAACAAGAGGACTTAGCTGACTTCACAATCACAAAGACAGGTAATATATTTTGTAGAGTTGTGCATTAAAAGGTTTATTACTTTAAATCTGAAAATACATATTTATCTTCCGGTAAAAGAGAAGAGGGGAAGAAGGGAGAATGTAATTGCAGGGTCAGTCATCTTCTTTACATGATAGTGGAATGAAGCTCAAATTATTTTTTGATTGGACCAAGAACGCAAAAGTTTAAGTAATTCATGGAATGTATTCAGATGGAGCTACTCAGTGGTAAGTTCTGAATACTGTATGTTGGCCATATGATCATGCTGGTTTAATCCAACAGAGAATCATATGGAAAGACAAACAGGAAATGAAACAGTGGCAATAGCTTAGCTAATACTTGACAAATACTTGAGGGCTATTAAAATTACATCAAAACTGCTTCCCCCAGATTTTGCCTCATCTTCATCCAATGGGGGAAAAAAAAAAAAAAAAAAAAAGCACAGCTACTTTTACCCAGAAAAGATCTAAACTCAGAAACACAGAAGAACAAAAGCAGTTTAAAATGATTCTTACTAAGTAAAACACTGTTTAGTGTCATTAAATGGAACAAAGACCTCCATTAGGGTATCTAATGAGATCATGCTTGGCTAGAGTTCAATCACGGAATGGCAAATATCCTTAAGGATCAACCTAATTTTTCTTGTATTATAATCCTTTTTCTTTTCCTACTGTTCTTTCCCTACGGCTAAAAGTAAAGAATAATTTGGTATGAGTAGCTGTTTTACTGCTCTATACCACTGATCGCACCCTTCTGACGGTGAGAACCTGTTCTACCCAGATTGTCTAACAGAAACTGGGCAGATGATTCAATAACTATTCCAGAATAAAGAGTGTGTTCGCTTTTGCTTCTAATGTGCTCCATTTCAGACCCAAAATCAGTGAGAGCACAAGGCCTGTCACATGAGTTGTGTACTCAAGTCTAACTAAAACACAGACAATGGCTCTTAGAAAAACCTTTAATTAAAAAAATATGAAGTTTAATTTTAAAAATTGGAAATACTACACAAAGCTGATAAATCAGCTCTTTGGTAGAACAGATGGGAAAGCATTCTAAAACTAAAAACCCCTCAAAAACCCGCAAACAGTTTCTCTTTGAAGTTATGAAGCCTCTTACTTCAAATACTTGGTCATAGGAGACCAAGACAACTCTAAGTTAATCGGATCACAACCGACATAGAACTTAATGAGATTGGTATTAATATGTGAATATTAATCTGAAAATTTACCAAATAGTCTTTATTTATAGTAAAAGATGGAATATATCAAACTACAACGTAAATATACACACACAAAATGAGCTACTAGAAACAGAGTATTTATAGTATTCTAAACAGGAAGAAGGTATCATTAGTAGCTATATTGAAGATACAATTTCTTTATTTCCAATGAATTGAGAGATTTTCTAGTTTACGCTAGTACCATACAGTCTGGATATATCATCATCATTTTAATCACACTGCTCTTTTGACTTATTAGCTATCATTTTGAAGAAGATCAACTCCTAGCCTTTTGTGCTAAGTGCAATTTATATGATAAAAAAAGAAAAGTGCGGTTTCCTAAGGAAATGAAGCGCATGTCTCCACATTCTTTGTTTGCAAAAATTATATGTCTGTCTGTGCACCATAGAAATTAACCTTCAAATACACCAGCCCACTTCAACTACATTTTACAGGTGGATAGCACTCTCAAGCTCCTACAAATTTCCTGACCAGAGGTCCCATTATCGCTTATGTTGAGGGCTGAAGTTTTCTTAGGAGAACAATATTATGACTTCTTCATCACCGAGAAAAGCTTTCAGCGATGCTCATGCTTTATCAAATGTCTGAGAATTCCTCTATGAAATATGCAACTACATGAGACCAATGTAACTAGTTCTGCTTCTTGCTGAACAACTAAGTATATTATAAATACCCAAACCAAGGCACGAGTTACATTATGCTGGACAGCAAACTTGGTATCAACTAAGTTCAGAGAGGGTGCAAAAAGGTGGTGTTTTTATATTTCTGACAAAGGTATTGCCATTTTGAAGTGAAAGATGTGTTGAAAGTGTATTAGTAATAGTTCATACCATGCAGATTTCTTTTTGAACCTGCGAGATTTTGAAGAATGTGATGTCTATAATGGTACAAGTATTCTAGGTAAAAGTGCTAGAAACACCTATTTTTTTTCCTATTAAGAATTTGTCACATAATTTCAGATAGGATTCTGAGAATCATGTATAGTTGTCCTACACACTGGCCTTGAAAAACAGTTTGTGCTCTCATTCAAATGTCTGAGACAACACTCATAAGCAGAGAAGTATTTGTAGTATTACCTGGGAACAGACTAAAGAGCTCAACAGGGCTTCAAAACACAGAGAGGAATGGATTTTTCTGCATAATTTTTTTTTGGATAATATTTTTTGGAAAATTATTTTCCTCTAGGATCTCAATATTTAGGAGATATTTGGAACAGGAATTTTGTTTCACTTTTCTCTATCCCTCACTTGTAGTATTGCTTATAGTTTGATCAGCTTTACTGATTGCTTTATCTTTACCTTGATTCCACTGGGAAAGGTTCATAAAGGAATTTTTTGTAGAAGTCCTTCTTAATATCATGAACGAGAATTACAGCTTTTCCTTGGTCATCGAATTGTGGTCTGCCAGCACGTCCCATCATCTGAAGTACATCTGCCAGAGACAATAACGTATAAAGTAAATGTATTTATTTGAATGTATAAATACAAGTATTTACGTCTGTATAATCTGCAGTACAGGATTTTTGGATTTCTTTGGCCTCGTATGCCCTATTGGTTTTCACACAACTGATATTTTTTTTTTTTCAATCTCAGATAAATTTACGATGAACTTCTTCCTGGCAGAGACTATCTTCCTGCATACTTGAAGACCACCCACTGCAATTGAATCCAAGCTTACATCTAACATAAATTTCCTCTACTCCTTCCATTCCACATCCAGCCCTCGTTTGATCATATGCCATTAAAGATGATGAGTAAGACAACTCATGAAGCCTACAATGGCATCTGTCTATTATTTCCTAATTTTCAAGTATTTGACTTCACAATAATAAAAGTTCCTTGTATAAGCTTTCCTGTTACATATGATTTCCTAGGCTTTGGATATTTTAGATGAGAAAAGGTAAAGGCAAATTCTAATTACTGAAAGCTATGATCTTTACCACTCAAACTTCAGGACAAGTTATATTAGTTATTAGCACTGGAGTAGAGATGGCTCTGTATCATGCATTGTCCCTGTATCAGATCACAATACACAAATTTAGAAGCAGGTACAGGTAGAGCTTACCTCTACTACTCTGCCTACACGTCATTACTTGGAAATACTAGTTAATGTTTTCTATAAACACTGCAAATACTAGTTTATACACACCACATGCTCGACTTGCTACCCAGCCACCAAGATAAGTATGCTTATCATCTATTTCTTTGTGTCTTTTCATAACTGGAGTGCATCTGCATAGGTTGTTTTGTGTCTCACTCAACAGAGCTCTGATTCCTTTTTGGTGCCTCCAACTGCTAGTTAACTTTGAAGAAACAATGGAAAGCAATTCACAGGTAAGTTTTACATCTTTATTTTAAAACTTTATATTTTGTGTATTCTCTATGAGCTCCATCATACGTGCAAAACATGTGGCTTGCAGTACCTGGCATTTTGAAAAGTGATTTCTTTGGCTTCAGAATCAATATGCTTTTGGCCCAACGGTCAGCTGGGGAAGGAAAAGCTAGAGGGTGTAGAATGGCATACAGCAACGGACAATGATAGGAGAAACAGCCCGATGACAATAAACAGCTTTTAGTAACATCTTTTTATTTGTGTACCCACGAGCCACACAGAGAGCAATGTTTTTTTTATCAGTTTATTCCTTTTGTTAATTTAGGGGTGACATGAAAATGTAAAATGAAAGTAGTTTGAAAATGGTTTTTCTGAATAGGTATGTGCACGTGAGGGTGATGAAACAAGTTCTTGCTATTATAATGTGGTGAATTAAATTGTGTATAATACCATATAGGAAATGGATTTACCAAAAATCATCATGAAATGACTTTTTCCAATATCCACTACATAATTACCCAAACCCAATGTTTTCTTTACTGACTATACGTTGCTTGGTTGCCTTTAATCACTGGACTAAACTCCTGAAATGTTAAATAAATTAAATATCCAACTGGCTGATGAAATGCCTGGTAACTGAGAAAAGGCTCTCCCCAAAACCTCTGACTTCACTCAAAGAAGTGAAATTTTGAAATTACTGAACACTCCAGAATGATTCACTCTGCCCTCAGCTGCTTCCTTGGAGCCAAATGCATCCCTGATACAGAAAGGTAACTTCAGCAGGAAGAAACCAAGTTACACTACAATGGAACGGCAAAGGCATAGCTTGAGGGCAGCATTAAAGACAGTATTGTGAAATTTTGGAAGTATTTCAGAAAGAAACTCATTACATTTTCATTTTATGGCTGCTGCAAAACTGTACTACCTATCTACAGAACTTCCAGATGCATAAATATTCTCTAGAAAGTTAAAAATAAAAATGCTCTAAGCAAACCACACCACATGTTTCTTCATAAAGTAAGGAATCTGTATTTTCTGTTGCAATGCAGACAACAAAATCTAAATGCATCCATCACAGATGGTGGTATTCCATCCACCCGCATCCCCGCTCCCAGTCTTATTGAAAATTCAAGAATCAAACAATCCCCAACGTCGAGGTCACCTGAATTCAAAAAGGCAATAACGAGTGAAAGTGTAAGCATTCCCTAAAGCCTTTGTGAGTACTTGTACAACAGATTTCTAAAACAGCACAGTAAGTCTTCAACGTTTATCGAGTTTCTGATTTTTTTGGAATATATTATTTTCTCTATTACTTCTCTCTGACAGTCCCACAGATTCAACATAAAATTTAGCACTTCAGTTGATTTCTTTCCTCATCACTCTTCCCCATTCAGTAACGAAGTCAGTTGTGACTATTCTTCCGGTCGGAACGAGCGAGACACTACTTCTCTGCAAAGACTGTTAGTACTAAGTTTACCTCAGCCTGAGTCTGTCACAAAAGGCAAGCGTGCATGGCTAAGCTCCCAGGTCATACCAGAATCTTTGAACAAGAGAGTTGGTCTGGAAATTGATCCCAAGTTTCCTGCAGTGCACTAACCACTAAATTAAGCTCTGTGATGGGTTACTTGGAGAAGTAAACCCTGTAATATTTTCAGTTCGAGCTTTTTTTCATTAGTAAGCTTCTCTTGCTGAAAGACAGCGCGCGGTTAGAAAGATGCAAGCTCTCTATTTACATTACAAATAACATTTAGATTATCCTTTGGTGTACACATCTTTGGCGTAGTATAGGTTTATTTAATAATAAACTTTCACTGTGAAAAGAGAAAGGGAAAATAGAACAGGAAACCTGGAATAAATTTAGCTTGTCCTCATTCTTCAAGCTTAGTACTATCCAGACAAATATTCTCCCTGTCTGAACTCTGAAAGAACTTCTTCCATGGTTCACTTTCTTAAGCTTGTTGAAAACACTGCAGAACAGTTTATCAAAAGTGGAGTTTACTGGAGCCAGAAAGCAATAAAGTCTATATCAAACCAGAATTTCAAATATTTAATTTAGCTGCTTATTTTTGAAGTATCACTTACATCACTGAAGATACTAGAATAGTTAAGGTTTTTCGTTTACTGTCCAACGACTATGTATAAATTTTATGTTCTCATACATGTGTGATTGAACTGTTGCATTTCAAACCATGGCTAAGTTTATTGTTAAAAAATCTGTTTCCATTTAAAAAAGGTCTCAAAAATGAAAAAAAATGATTTGCAGGCATGAAAGCTTCTTTTTATACAATTAACTAGGTAGTTAAATATTACTTTATATTGTCGCCTTAATTATTTAATGTCTATTTTGGATGATAGACATTAAAGGAATTTAGCATGAAAAAATATTTGCAAAACAGAAACCTTTTCATTACTACATTACTACATAAAATCTTAAGAGTTCTCTTACAACTTGCGTTACTAAAGAAACCCTTTTCTCAGCACTTTTAGCCTCTACCCAAATTAGGTATTTTCAGCGATCAGCTACTAAATAATTCAGACCATTTGCATATGCTTGAAATACATTTCAGCATATGAGCATCTCCATAATTTATGTGAGTACCTGTAATGGGATAATCCACGTAACGCCTTGTTTTTCCATCATAGTATTCTGTTCCTTTAACAATTACTAAATGAGCTGGAAAATTTACACCCCAAGCTAATGTGCTTGTGGCAATAAGAACCTAAAACAGAAAGAAAGATTAATGAGATATATGTAACAAAAAGCCAACTTTCAAAATACCATGCAAAACTCATTATGGCAGGATTCAAAGAACAAATATACCTGGATTTTGCAGTTCACAAATAATTCTTCCACAGTTTTCCTGTCTCTTTCATGCAGACCCGCATGGTGCATGCCTATTCCAAAAGCGAGCGTCAGCTTCAGATTTGAATCTCTAACTGTCACTATAATATCATTCATCTGTAACAGAAAGAATAGTTGCATGTTTTGAAACAGATTACTCAGAAATGTTAAACTTTTAGGGTTGTTGTTTTATTCGGTTTTGGTTTGTTTTTTTTTTTTTTAATAGCAAGGATAATTTGCTCAGTGCTGCTTATACAAACAGGAAAACAGTCTTCAGTTTCTGAACAGTCTGGTTTCAGCCTAAAAAAATAATCAAATACTATTTAAATGATGGGGGGAATATAAAATGCACATGACTTTATTGACACACTAAATAACGCAGATAAGGAAATGAAAATGCTGAAAATATCTTGACAGGTCTGGCAAATGCTGTGCATTCTGCTCTGTGTTTGTTTAATGCAATCCCTAGTATCAAAGGGGTTAGAACTGGTATAAAAACATAGGAAATCTCTGCAACCAGTAACATAATAACAGTCATGAAAAATAAATTTGGTGCTCTCTAATGCCTACGAAGACAGACACAGTTCTTCAGTTTGATAATTCTGCAATTATTATTCATCAAAAAAGTTTCCTATTCACATGCTGAAACGCAAATTAATTTGAAAGATTTTTTCTGAGAGTGAGTTTGTAATTCATAGACTTAAGCCTTGTAGTGAAACCCAACATACACTAAGTGTCTTCATTTAAAACTTTTAAGAAGTCCAGACAAAAAACTGTTTCTATTACTATATATTTTTTTTTTTTCAAATCTCATGTCAATGACTACTTGGAATAATTTTAATGACTATCATTTTAACTATATTTCTTGTCTATGTTTTCAAGTAGTAAATTCCATAATAAGCTTATTTATTTCTTTAGACAGCCTCTGTGAAAAGCCTCTCAGTAATAACGAACAAGAGCTTCATAACTTCTGTCTTGTTAAGTGATTTTATCCCTCAATATTCCTTCTGTTGTTTTATTTCTAAGACCATTTATTATTTTATGTGATTTTAATATAATTATAGCCAGGAACTTTCAAACCTCATCTCTTATTAGTGGTTTCCTGGTGCCACCAGCAGTGGCATGATGATATTGCATACTTACGGGCAGCATCATTCATGGTTAACCTAGGAGGTATAGCCAAGGTTATATAAAAAGTACTATCATAGAACAAATTACTCAGGATAACTGAAGAATTTGAACTAAGTATTCAGTCTCATCTCGGACTGAGTATCTCCAAGTACTGAGCTGTGGTATGTGCATGACTGCAGTGATATCTTAATTTCCACTTAGGACTCTGAGGTGCTGCACTTCTGATGTTCGGAATTGTAACCTTCTCTAAACTATTCCTGGGTTTTGTAATTCTCAGACCTTAACGTTAGTAAAATTATTCACATATCTATACCCAAGTAACGTATGTCACTAGTATTATTAAAAAAAAATCCTTAAAAGGTACAAAAACCCCAGAGAATATAATAGTCCATATTCAGGATTTTAAAAAAAAATAATGAAACAACATAGATTTTGTAAATTAATAAATTTTGTCAGGAAGGGCAAAATACAAAGCATTTTAAAAAGTCTATTTGTTGAAATAGTATTGACTAACAGAACCAGAACTGACGAAAATAACAGAGAACCTAATTTAAAAAAATATATTGTTCACGTTTTGGTTTCGTTCAATCAATTTGATCTGTCAATAGAAGCTCCTAAACTTTATTTTCCCCTCACAATGCAGTTGCCTGGATGTTCTGGAGAGTTTCCTATGTTATAAAAAAAGGAAGGTGTGTATAAACTGAGCTGGCATGTAGAAAAGAAAAGGATGCTTACAGAATAAAAGAGTGAAAAGGACTATAAAACACCAAAAGGACCGGAAAGGAAGAAAGAGAAGAACTCAGTTGAGAAGTGAAGAGTGGACAAGTCTATTTGGGAAAGGGAAACAAGAAGAGGGGTAGACAAGGAGAAGAGAGTAAAGAACTGAATGAAAGGAGGATATGTTAAAGGATAAAGTTTATCTATCTAGATACAATCAGCAAACCTTTGATTTCTCTAGTCAACATGTAGACATGTGACTGCAGTGCAGACAACATGAATTATGACCCATCTTAAAGATTTTTTTCTTCTAAGACAAAAAAATAGCTCAATGAAATGAGAACCTGTATACCGTTTTGTCTACAATTATGATCATCAACATACATTACTAAATATATTTTTGAACCTATTAATGCTTTTTGTGCTACGGATTTATGAAACGGTACTAGCACTGCACAGGCTCCTTATGCGTAGATAGACACTTTGTGACATAATAGATATATGTATACATTTGCCAGGGAATTAAGGTGAAAAGTAGAAAACAAGCACTGGTAAATATCAGAAAAATAAATGGAAAAAAAAAGTGTATTTACATTTTACTCAATTTCTGCATTCAAAAATTGACAAAAGATACTGTACTGCTGAATTAATTTTTCTCCTTCCCAACAAGAATCATCATATTATGATAGTCATGTCCTTAATGTAAGGGAACAAGTCAGTTCCAATGACATTTATTTCATTATTCACATGAGCAGAATTTGGCATTGGGAAAATAATGAATCTAAACTCCCTTTTCCTCTAGAAGAGTACAGGGGTCAAATTAGCTGATTTGGATTAGTCTGTAGCGATTAGACTGCTCCTTCAGCACACACAGTTTTACAGCGTTAGTTATTTTCAGTACAAAACCTGAGCTAAACCTTTTTGCCGTGTAGTTGCCAGAATAAAACATCCTAAATTCACACTGCTGGGAATTTATTCAAAGATGTTGTTCTTGCTTTTACAATCAGTGGTGGTTATTTTTTTTTTTTCCCTCTGACTTGTATTACAGTGGTGGCCTGTGGTGCTGTTAGTCATACCTGCAAAGCAGTGTAATTTACCACAGGAAAACTAAAGAACCCTTAGCAGGAGAGCTGGCGCATGTACTACTATCCTGTCATTTTAGCAGCAGGGAATCCCAGTCATTTTTAGCTGACCCCTTACTTTCACATAAATCAATGTAACAAACACAACTATTTTACCCATAGGCACAATCCAAGGCTTAAAATTCTCATGACAATTTCTTTAAAAGTGTAACTCTCTTATGTCAGTGTAGTGTAAGATTATTATCACTTTCTATTAAGAAATAACGGCACAATTAATAGGTTCATTAACCACAAACAGACACAGCATCGTGACTATAAAACAAATACACAGAAACAATTTCTGCATTGTTATAACTTCATATTATTTATCTTTCTGAAGCCAACTGCAATGTTAATTCACAAAAGGGTAAAGAAAATATATTTTATCTTAAGAACAGAAAAAGTGTATTAAAAATAATCTAAGGAAATATACATAGTACTGACATAGAAAAAACAACACCGACGCAGGGAACTTAATGCAAGGAGGAATTTTTCCCTGGACTCCAAGGCAGGCAGGATTGGGCCCACGAGGGAAAGGTTTTGCCATCCTTCATACATTTTTCGATGAACAAACAAAAATAATTCCTGCGCTTTCCTAACATTAGGTTGACTAGGAATCCACCTTTTAATAAAAAAACCTTTGAAACCTAACTTGGGAGTCCAGTAGTATTGCAAAATATTTATTATAAAAATAAAGTTTATTTCTACCTTTTATATTCTAATGTCTGAACAAGCTAGATTTTTCTCAAACTAGTAAGTAGTCATTTTCTTTGTTCCTCCACATATGTAAACTGTTGAACCATTTACTTTAAGCTAATAGAACTTTTTTATATTTTAAATTTATTATACTTAAAAAGCTTTTGTAGAAAGATAGGATTCCATTTAAGTAGATACATTACCCTGTGCCTGAAATACATTCCAGTCAGAGTATAATTCAGCAAGTTGATGACAATGCTGGCTCCAAAAGAAAGGAGGAGACCAGATTGGACAAGAATGAGCTAACAGATTGTGCAGCCCAATTCTGTCCCTTTGAGTGTGATATATTGTTTCAAGATGCTAAAAAACCATACTTTCTCAAAGCATATCTGTTGTGCTGGTTTTCCCATTTTCACAGAATCCTCATTATTAGTACTCTGTACTCTTTTCAAAGCACGTCAGACTCAGACCATATGCCACTGAATAATGCTTATCAATTGTCTAAAATGCCCAATAGAAGAAAGATGTGCCAAACAAAAGAATCGTGAAAGTTATGAAGTCTTTTACAAAAATAATTACATATTTCACATCTGCTACAGATGTTAAGTGAAATAAAAACATCTCCTTGTTATAACTAAATGTTAATTTTTTATGACACATTTTTGTGTCATAAAAACAACATCTTGTAGAAGGAAGTTGAACTTCTATAATAAGTGAAACACTTAGAAATCATACTTGGGTACCCTCCTGATCTTTAAAGGCAGGAAAAAAAAAAAGTCATCTTATAAAATTATTTTTGATGAAGTCTTGACTTATACTCTAGAACTCTCCCACACAAAACAAGATGCCTAAAACTCCTCAAATAAGATTATTCAAGAAACATTTAAAAATATGGTTTAAGCAGTTGAGATATATTATTAAAACATACACATTTAATACTAAAAATCTCATCTAAAAGACAGCAATATACCTATTCATGACACAGACCAGATTCTTCTGTTCCTGTTTTATAGCACAGCATTACCTCAGAACAATAACATGGAGATAATAGGTTATTTGATTTAAAAGTTAGAGAAGGAAAAGTCATCTCTCATTTTTCCAACAATTCTTGGGATGCTTTTTTGGGTTTTGTTTGTTTGTTTTTTTTAGCAATGCAAACTAGAACTATATAGTAAAATTTAGTTCACTTTTATGCGTATGTCTATGCATATTTCCGCATAGTGTACGAACACATATACAAATCTGTAATTAGCGTACACATGTTTATACACTCAAATCTAAAATCGCAAAATCAGTATGGGCCCGATTCATTCCTTTGGAGTCAATCAATGCCCTTCATTCAAGTGCCCTTGAATTCAGTGGAAGCTGGCTATTGCCTGGTATGGATGCTAACGAATGTTACAGTAGGTATCTGTGCTAAAGGATTTTAGTTATTTCTAGAGGTTTCATAAAGAACAGTCTTAACAAGATGCAGATGGCAAAATGATGCACAAAGCAGAATGCAAAAATCATTGTGGTTAAAGTTAAAACTGTGTATATGGGTACATTTCTTCTCAGTCCTTGCACTGTAAATATAAAACAAAAATAAAATATCCAAGTATCTGGCCAGGGAATAAATTTCTTAAAAAAGAAAACAACCCAAATAAGAAAACACCCTGCTTGTTTGCTGGTGAGAACTGCATTCTAACTTCAAACAATAAACAATAAGTACTACTTTGTACTTTTGTTTTAGGTTACAAACAAAAAGCAGTAAAAACATTAGAGAAAAATAAATAAACTGAAAACTTGATTCTAATAAATTATGTTGTAAAATGATTGCAACATCTGCTGCCACCACAGATGTAGATGCAATTTCTGAAAGAAGGACTTGTTCCTCTTTAGTCAGTTCCTAATGCAGAACAGTAGAACTGATCTTACCCAAGCTTACCACACAAACGGGTGGCACTGTCTGTTTCCCAAACGATAATCTGAGCTGTTGTCCCTTTTAATGAGATAAGTAATGGGTCACAAGCTTGAACGTGACAGTCCTGGCTGACAGCTCCGAAGTAGAATTTTAGCTAGAAAGTATATATTTAAAAATCATCTCATGATTATAGAAAAAAGTAGGGTAAGCATAAGGTTTTCTTTTTTCATTGGCATCAATGAGCAACAAAAAGAAATGAAGAATTATTCAATTTACAGGGACAGTCTTTTCTTTGAGAGGCACTGCCTATTCACATTTCTGTCACGATGCACCTGTGCCTCATAAGTATAACTAGGACAATCTTTACAGAGTGATGTCTACTAAAGAGTCCTTGCAACTACTGCAGATGGCAAGGAAGACAGCTTCAGCTGCTTCTTCACTCTGGCAAAAAATAAACTCTGTGTTGGGACTGCAAATCGTACGGGGGATAGAGAGCTCATTTTGGAATGTGTATGGACAATGCACCTTACAGAGCACGAAAAACCCACATCTCTGAGGCTCTAAGAAGGTAATTATTCTTTCTTCAAGAGTCTGACCACTCATATTCTTGGTAAACTGCAGCAGTCCTGCTTAAATCCTGAAGAACTTCTGCATGTGCTACAAACAGCAGTTGGCAAATGTAGGGATGAGCTCTGAAGTATTGGCTACAAATCTCAGTAAGCAGGCTATTTATTTCAACATCATCGGGGGCTTCCTTGCTCAGAGTAAACAAGTCATGAGGCATCTCAGTGGACATTTCTTCATAAAAAGCATGCACGTAGCCTGAAACTTAAGCTGGATAGAATCTATTCATGAGATCTATTGTTGTGAGGTCCAACAGAACTGGAAAACTTATCAGTATTAGAAACAGCAGTTTTCATCACGTAGTCTTCAGTCTTATGAAGACTGACTGCTGTCTCAACTTTCTAAATACCTTTCAACTTTCTGAATACTATATGAACACGGGTATGAGCAGGAAGCTATACATCAGACATGAAATTCAAGGAAAGCATCCAGGAAGAACCAACTCTGAAACTGAGTGGAGCTGCCTACAACATATGACGGATGTAGAACAAAATTCCTTGTCGACTATAATTCAGTTTCACCTGTTAGAATACCGACTCCTTTGAGGGAAAGACCATCTTGTGCGATTCCTCCATGATCCAGGTATGCTGCTGTCTACTTTGGGTTGTAACTGTTGAAGGGTTGTTTCTGTAGGTCACTTATACGTACAAATACGTATTCCAGGAGCTTCATACAAGTTTGTGTCCTTTGAAATATAACTGATTGAAATATCATCTGAATTTGATACTGGGAGCTGGGTGGCAGAGATGGGGCTGGATTGGCCTGTTACCTAAGAGTCCTGTGAAGACCAGCAGTCTGGAGTTTTGTGAACAGAACCCTTTACAGTGCTGCAAATGAGAGCCTGGTTTGGCGCTACCACTACAGGGAGAATCTCTACCGAGAAGATGAGGAAAGCTAAGATGGTGGCATAGACGATAAACAGGTAACAAAAAATCCAGTATTGCTCTCTCCCCGACTCCAACCCCTCCCCTACAAGGCCTGAATCTCTCTGTTACCAACACAGAAAAGCTGCCATGCAGGGTAACATAGAAAAATCACTTTTAATGGTTGTAAGAATCTGTGTCTACCTCAGTATCAGTCATCCAGATGTTATTATGAATGGCATTGTTTACAGCATTTTAAGAAGCTTTATGAAGTCTACCCACTGGGAAGCTAACATAAACATAGACTAACATTTGGCCATCATGTAGCAAAACCAATTACACCATTAAACAAAACTAACCAAGGAGTTCTCAAAGGAATCTTATGTCAGCCAAAATTAGCATCATACAAATAAGGCTGAACGAAGAAAAATGCCAGGGCCTGTTGTAAAGCTTGTAAACTTTGTATACACCCATTTATGAAAAATCTCTATATCTCAACATACTTCACAATAAACACTTACAAATATTTAGAAAATAAAGTCATTTGTCTCCAAGTTCCCCTAAAGGAACACTGGTTAGCAAAAAACAAATGTGAAAAACTGACAGGCAACAAAAAATGTTTAAAGGCAACAATGTATTTCTTCTAACTGGTTCATTTTTATCCCATATGGAATTGAGAAACACTTGAAATATTTGGGCAAGTGTTTAAGAGAGGGAATACCTTCTATAAAGTAGGGAATACCTACTATAAAGCAAATATTCACTAGTTCTACTTTTAATACTTAAAAATGCTATAGCAATACAGAGAGAATTTTGCCTATTTCACCTAGTCCAAACTTGACTTTAATATAACAGGAAGTTAGAATTTTTAAATAAAAAAAATACTGTTATGGATAAAGAATTAAGCAGTACATACACTATATATGTAAGTACTACTATAGCTTTGCCCTTTGCTTCAATGTCAAATGAAATTCAGACTAATCATGCTCATATAAAACACAAAACTACAAACCGGTCCCATAACTACCTAAAGAAATGTCCACTTAAAATTGCGGGTACTTCAAACACAATTGTATTCTGCATAATAGTGGTAAGATATAACAACTTAGGACTTAATCCTCAGTCCTTTATATTTATATGTAATCAGAACTGAGTAACTTGGTAGGTATCTTATGCTCCACACATTCAGGTTACTAATTCAAATACAAACCATATGCAAATGTTATTAAACTAATAAATGCAAATTCTGCTTGTCCTTGTTGGCTCTTCTTTCAAAACCTTCAGAGGTTTATTCTGAAGCATATGAAATTCAGACTCCTAACAGAAAACTCCTTTCCAGCAAGTGAAGGTACAGTTACATTTCTTTTCAGGATAGTATTGGCTCACAGGACAAGAGGAAGCTATTGATATTAATGCAAGTCATTTAGGGCAAGCTGCATATTATATATTCTAACTGTAGGCAAGATTATTACAGTAAATTAGCACAAGGTACGGGAGTTGTCTACTATGCAGTAATAATTTATATATGAAATGTTTCTGTTATGCTCAAGAAAACATTAAATAGAGGTTATACAGTTAGAAAAGCAGCATCAAATTGAGACATGTTTTAGTACTAGTAGTTCATCAGCCAGGACATCCATTTTCTCTTTTAAAATCCATCCAGAAGAGGAAGGATATGGATGTTATGGTTTATCTCAGAAAAACCACACTTTATTTTTTTGCATAGAGCAAACAAAACCAAATAATCCCATCTAGAGACCTAAACTATTTGGCATATAATTTTTGATATACAATTACATAACTATTAATACAACTGTTGATATACAAATAGTCATACAATATTCAGTTTGGATCTTGTATCTGCGAGTCATGCATTTTGCTGTGGTTTGGCCCTATATTATCATGGAAACTCATATGCAGAAGGTCTGTAACCATTAAAGAAAGCTAAGTTGCAAAATCTAGGAAATCTGAATATCAACCAAAAAAATTGTTTTGAAGTAATAATACACTATAATCAGGACCATTAGTCCAGAAGGAAATAAATAACTCTCTATTCAGAGCAGGTGCTGAACTGAGTGCAGTAAATAAAATCTAGTATACATTTTGAAGCATGCAGATAAAAGAGAACGTTGAATGGTTGGTTATTATTTGACCATCATTCATGTTTTGCAATAAATGAAAGAAAGATTTTTTTGAGAAACAGTACAAGGAAATGTAATTAAAGATTCTATTGCTTGAAAGAGAAGAAAAAATTAAACCTTTACTCTGGCACTGTAACATCTGAGTGTTTGATTTCATAATCTTTATGTTCTTATAACGAAGACAGTGGCAGAAGCTATCTTCTTTTTTCTTTAATAACACCAATTTGTTTCGCTGATACGCAAGACTGAACCATTCCTAAAATGGTTGGGTCTGCAGTAAACCTATATATATATGTATATACATGAACATAGTTGTATAGGCACATGTATAGAGACATATACATACACACGTAGAGATATATATGCATACACGTAACCCTCTATACAGAGAGTTATCTTATGACAAGGATGATTTTGCTCCTAAAACACTGAAAGAGATTTGGTTTAAATTCCAGCTCAACATCTATATGTCACGGATTTCCAGCTGTAAACTTTGGAAAACACCAGTCCTCTTTCTTTTATTCTTTGTCTTATCTTCGTATCAAAGACTTGTACCATGTGATGTATGTTGTCTGGGACAACGGAACTAGCATTAATAATAGATATGCAGGAAAAACAAAGATAAAAGAGTTTGCATTCTAAAGTTCAGATCTTGCAAAGATGCTTATATAGTTTTAATGCTGACACTAGTTTTAATACATATTGAAATTTAGCATATGCATAGCTGTTTCAAGATCTGCCCTCAAATGAGTCTTTTCTTTTAGATGTATTTTCTTTTCAAACAAACATCAATGAAATAGAAGCAAAGCACAAGTAATGCAGGTAAAATGATTCTACCTCTCTTTCATCCATCTTCAGCCATTGTTTGGGATCGTCCTCAGTAGCTAGGAAAGCTATCAGATCTAAGGCAGTAAGCCTTGTCTGACGTCTGGATGACACAAAAATAAGAACAGGCTTGGCTGGAGAATGACTCCGAATTGCTGTTGAAGAAAATAGAACTTGAGAATTAGGCCCTTTAGTAACAAAAATTAGAATTTCTCTTTACAATACTTAGACAGTTGATATACCTCTCTGCAAAGGATATACAGGTATGTATCTCTTTTCTGCTGGATAGATACAACTGAGATAAGCATATACCATCTCCGAATCAAAGATCATATAACTACGCTTAGCTAAGTCTGATTCAATTTGCCCTGCTACTTCAGTGATCATTGTAAATCTACCAAAATCAGAAAAGGTAAAAAAGCTAGAAAGTAACTTTTCAACAGCTGCTGTGAAAGTGGCCATTATGGGACAAAAGAACTTTGTTTCTGTTGTTTATTAATTGGTCTGATATATTTAAACTGATTATATTTCAGGACATTTTAAAAAAGCGTTTTCCTGCTCAGCTCATGTTTGAAAAGTTTCAGGTTGCAGCAAAATTTTTATGGTCTCAGGAATAAGTATTGCCATGGAAATGCTAAAATAACCTTGACTGTATCACGCCAAACAACTGGGGAAAAAAGCCCTCAGTAAATCATACGTCTACTGATTTTCTAACATCAGCAAGCTCTGGAAGTATAAACAGGTGTACGTAGAATTTCAAATACTCTCTCTAAATCTCTTATAAATCCATCTGTGTGTTTTCTTATGTAATTCTCATTCTAGCAATTAAATTTATGCCTTGTTAATTTCTGAAAACTATTTCACGTTATCCACCATCACATATTGTTCCCCAGTTCACGAGTACTATCCAGCATGTGCTCTTGCATATACACAACTACGCAGTTGTGAAATTATTGAAATAGGATAATTCATGTGTATTTATACCTTACAACTATATATGCCAATATATCTATATATTTTAAAAGCCCAGCATCTAATGGATTTTTGTTGCTTCAGGAACAGGTGTGGTGGAACAGCCTGAGACAGATTTATTGTTCATTAGTGTTTTTGTACAATGCTCTTGTGGAGGTGTAAATAATCTGAGCTGTCAAGATTGGTCTCTAGTCCACAATCAATACTTTGCTTCTGTCATAAGGCTAATTAAAGCAGCTAAAAAGTCACCTAACAAATGTCACCTCACAATCAACAGCGGTTCACATTACAAAATTTATTTTGGAGGTTATTTTTAATTGATATAATAAATATTCCTTATGTAACCAAACCAAAACATGTTCAAATAAAATATGAGAGTTTTTCTTAAATCTACCCTGCTTGCCAGCTTTGTTAAGAATAAAAAATTGAAAACAGAAGCATATCTGGATGCACTACAAATTTTGAATTTCATGGTTATTGCTTTGAAACTAGAATTATAGGAGGTTACCCTGACTTGCAACTTCTGTTCACAATTTTTTTAATGCTTACGTACAGTGGTCCATATGAAAATACCTCAGCAGATCAATAATATGAATGTTTTTATTACTGTCTAAATTTCAAATATTTTTACACAAATGTTTCTTTATGGTGTCAAACACTAAGAGAAAACACATTTTATTTCTCCTTCATTAGCACTAATTTTATTCTTCTGCTCTAAATACATTACATTCCACTGTTATATGTTGCATTTGCAGCACACTTTATGTTTCAGACAAATAGCTTTGGGCCATTAGCAGAGCAGATTCCCTCTATACATGCCAAGAGTACATACAGTAACACATGTTGTAAATGTGCTGCAAATGAACTGTGTAAAGTGCTCAAAGTCTTTCTTTCTTTTACAGAAAGAAGGAAAAGGTCTGGGAGCTTGCTGCTTACCCTGAAATGCAGGTTTGTTCATGCTAGCCATGCGAGGACAATAATGCTGGCCAGGGAAGCCCTGAATGTGCACCTCCAGAGGAACTGGGCGTACGGATGGTCGGAAGTTGAACAGACCCATCTACAAGAAAACATTTTTTTCAAGTTTAACCTTGAATTATCTTATAAATTGTTATTTTGGGTTTTTTTCTGCAGCGCAAATACATATCCATTTTCTGAAACATTTTTCATACCTGATTAATATTTAGCCAGTCAGCAAGGTCTCTGGCATTTGCTAAGGCAGTGGATAAACCAACGACTCTTACAGGCTTCTCTGTGTGAGATGAGATGAAGTTTGTTCGAGACACAATGACTTCCAATACCGGGCCTCTCTCATCCCCTAGTGAATAAAAAGTCCATTGAAAAACAGAGAAAAAGGAAATGTTCAGATGTCAAAAAGTATATTCACATCATAAGCAAATTTAGCAACAATTCTGATTAAAAACAAAAAAACACGCTCACCTAGCAGATGGATCTCATCTATGATAAGAATGGAAACTTTCTGAACATAGCTTCTGTTCTGCCAGCTTCTGCTGACACCGTCCCACTTCTCTGGGGTAGTAACGATCAGGTCAGCTTGGGCAATAGCTCTCATATCAGGAGTCACATCTCCTGTCAACTCTACAACCCTGAAATCAAGACAGACAGTGGCTTGGCTTTACAAAGCTGTAGAACATCTTAATGTTCAAATATTAACTCATAAACATTAACTCTTAAAAGAGATGAGAAACAAAATTAAACAATGTCACGTTGTTTCTGGTCAAATACTTCTAACAAGATTTTCAAAATTGTTTTAAGTAAATAAACCTGTCTCTCTTTTCCTAGCAAATACCATATAAATACCAAATATCATTCCTTAATAAAAATATATAAATATATAAGAAGAATATATAAGAATATATAATATGTAAGAAGAGGATGAATGAGTTCCAATGGTTAATTTTTCAGAATGAAGACAGAATAAGAATATTAGTAGTATATAATGTGAATCATAACATCCTGTCATAGCCAGGATGAAAACTTTCTAGAAAGCTACTAAGTTTCTGTCTGCTGTTCTGTATAGATCTCCCATTTGAATAATGAGGCTAGATTGTAGTGTATCTACATTTGTTTGTGAAGTTCCGTTAAGACTGGAGCAGAAATGATCCTGAGGTCATTTTTTGGGAAGATTAGCAGAGGTTTTCCAATTGTTTGCCTAATTATCGTTTCGGGTTCTACAAACAGCATTTGAGATGATCCATCATTTTAGACTAAATATAATGGATTTTTGACATTTCTATGACACATTCTACATCCATTTGAACATCTAATAAAAATTCCTCAAGGTAATGTGTATCTGCTGTTCAAAATTTCCGTGAAAAGTAATAGAGTAAATTTCAAAAACTAAGTATTACCTGAAAATATTTTAAGATTTTGAGGCAAATAATTTATCCTCACAGGCCATTAAAATAGCAAGAAATAAAATATAAAAAGATGCCAATTAATAAGTCACTACTATGATAATAGCAGGAATCTCACTGGTAATTTCATGTACGCAGAGTAGCACCTCTTTCTATTGAAACCTTTAACTTACGAAAAAAGCTATATATCTATGTATAGGAAAGGAAGAGGCCTTAAATAATGCATCCTATAGATATAATTTTTAACTCAAGAAATTATAATTTTGGAAAGTGTCAACATAAACTGATATACCTTATATGTCACAAATTAATGGCTCAACTCCAACAACTGAGAAGATCAGCAAGAAATTGATGTTACCAAGGAACAAAAGTATACCTAATATATATATATGAAGGACAATATATGAACAACAGTACACAGTTCATGCAACTCCTATAAGTTCCTTACAGCTAAGGTTTCTAAAGAAAGCTTGTTTTGGATTGGAATTTCAATTTCAAAGGATACAGCAGAGAGAAATCTGAGCTTCCTATTTGTTACACTGGCAAGTAATGACAATAAAAATAGCTGGGTACCAAAGTGTACCCCTTTTTTAGTTTTGATTTTGCTATCAGTACAATGACTATTGATAGCATTTTTTTATGGTTTAAGTATTAGAAATTTGAAGGATGATATACAATCAAAACCTATTCTGAAATACTTAAAAGTATTCTGTAGATTTTATTCATACTTGATGGGCCGTTCTTTTGTTTCTCATTTCTCTTATTAGGTAAGGAGAAACATACTTTTTTCCAAGTTTTTCTTCAATCCTAACTTTCCAGTCCTCAATTCTTTCACGAACAAGTGCTTTTAAGGGTGCGATATACACTGCCTGCAAAAGAAAAGTCACAAACCCAGAAGTTAAACAATAAGTCTTTAATAAAGTGTACCTACAAGGAAAAAAAAGATTAATACTTGTGAGATTTGAACATTATCTATAAAATGATTAAAGTCTGAACTCCTTAAATGACCTACAATAGGATTATATTTAAAACAGATTTAACCCTTGAAAATACTGCTTTGTTTTCTGAGCCATTAACAAGCAAATGAATTAAGAAAGAGAAAGAATAATTTATTAAAATGGAAATATTTACCACATCATTTAATATCAAAGTCACTTACATAAATAATGTCATTTTTCGCCAGGACTATAAAATCTGCAAGGTAACATTCAAGACCAGAAATTTCCAGCAAGCAATATAATTTCTAGTTATGTCGTTAAATTACTAAAACATTACTAAATAAATAAAAAAGCTGATTATTTTAAGCAAAACGTCCCAGTGTTTTCCTCAAAGAAGCCTGCGGTGCAGGGGAGAATACTCTGACATGTAGAAACAAATATTTATTTACAGATTTATGGTTAAATAGTCTGAAGCTTTTGAACATGAAGAAACTGCTACATGAAGAATTCCCATACATTCTTTAAAATGTATAGCCAGGTTTTCAGCTTCATTAAAACCTAAAAGATATATTCTTTTGAGAACTGGCTAATTTGTAAGTCTAACAGATAAGCTGAAAATGTGTCAGTGTCTTGTTTACCTCACTTGGACTAACAAGTATGTGAAGCTATCGAAATTTCAAAGATAAAGGATTTATGTACGTGATTTCTGTTAATTTCAAAGGTCATTCTTTGGTTAAAACTCAGTCAGATACAAATACCTTTTCCAAAGACTTTAAAGCTAAAGATAACATGGCTAAGTCAAGATGCAGATATATATTCACCTTGAAAACAAAACCACAAAAGCTGAGTTATTCAGCTTTTAGACAATTTGTTTAAGAAATAAAACACAGGGGCAAGTTGGAACAGAAAATTTGCTTGTAGTACTTAATTTCAACTTATTCACAGAATCACAGGGGTTGGAAGGGACTTCTGGAGATCAGCTAGTCCAAACTCCCTGCCAGAGCAGGTTTACCTAGAGCAGGTTGCACAGAATGGCATTCAGGTGGGTTTTGAACATCTCCAGAGTCGGAGACTCCACCACCACCTTCATTTAAATAAGAGAGAGACTGGTCTAGTGATATTCACATGGAGGAGAACTACTAGCTATAAACCAGTGCTACTGCTAGTAGAAGGAGATTAAAAGAAACAATGCAGGTAAGTACAGGAAAGGAAATCTAGCATGCCTGTACATCATGTTTTTAGATTTAATGCCAGTTGTACACTGATTAATATATAAAGTTGAAATAAAAGCTTAACGTACATAATGCATTATCATTTTGTATCCAGACAGGTATAAATTGGAGAAAGCAAAATTTAGTTTGCCATAGTCTTTTTCCAAGCTTTTGCATTGCTGAAAACATGCCTGCACAAAATTATTCTAGTAAACCTATTTTACAAACCTTTGATGTGGGATACTTGTTAAAAACTCTAAAGATCGCTAATTCAGCTGCAACAGTTTTTCCAGAACCTGTAGGTGCTCCAAGAAGAACATTGCAGTCTGTGTGATAAAGTGTATGAAATATCTGGGTCTGGATGGGGTTGAAGTGTGTGAATTTGTACAGGACTTCATATTCCCGGTGTCCCAAGGCTGTGATAGGCAAAGGCTGAAGATCTAGAAGCTCTAAAAACACAAAACAATCATAAGTGTATGACAAGAGATGCCATGACATAACATAACATAGCTTACTGTGAAGATAAAGATATTAAATAATACTTTGTATGAAAACAACTTACATTGGAAATTGTTTTACTTAATAACTCATGTGACGTAAGAGTCCACATTTGGGTCATTGTTAACTTTGATGAGGAACAATGAAAAGTAGCTCTGAAGCATTTCTGGAATTACTGTTGCTAGTATTCTGATAGCTGTGAACCAGCCATTTGCATAAATCAATCTTTTTCTTAAAGCTGTTTCCTTTTCACCCAGTTGTAGTAAGTTCTAAACCCACTGTATTAGATTGTATGCATGTCCAGCTTCTTATGATAACAGAATGCAGAGTAGGAGGACACAATAGTCTGTATATTTCAGATTCAAGGAGAAAAAAATCTATTTAAGAAGGAAGGATTCTTTGGAGTTTCTAATTTGATGGAGTAATACGAATCAGATGAGTACAACTAAATTTTGCCTCTAATCCTTTAAACATGTAATTGAAGACATAATCTTAATACATAAACAAACAGCCTTTCAATATATGATTCTCGATATATCTTGAGGGCATCTGCTATCCAACAAATTAGAGATTGCGGAATTTGGAAGATGATATATATAACCAGATTGGATTTGGAATCCTACCAAATTAAGGAGACTGCAGTGATTCTGCTATGCAGATGCTTGCTTTGAAGTTTGGTTTTTTTTTTTTTTTTTTTTTTTTTTTTGTGTGGCTGGACGTCTCATTGTCTTTTCAGGGTGCTTCACATTAAGGTATGATATGGGAGTCGTAAAATCTACTGAAGCAATGATGCCTAATATTCTTCACATGCTTTTCACTGATACCTTATGGCTGGTTTATCATTCCCACTGAAACTGTGATTTCTTGGGCTCTGTTGAGGAGAAAGAAGGTTTTTTGCCTAGCAGGGCCTCTACGTACTTCATTGTTGAGTGGGAACCAGATGGGAATTGAAATCAATTACCATAAATCCTAGAGGCTCCATAACTGGTGATGTGTAAATATCTTTCTGTTTCTTCTGAATAGTAGTCAGTGATCAGTCAATTAGATAAAAAGGTTACACATGCTTTTCCAGACAGCGTAGGTACAGTATAACAATAGCTAAACACTTCACAAACACATGTGAATTTATGCATGCCAAAGGACAACACCGTATGAGAACCGAGTATTTCTGAAGGCACTCACTTCACAGACTGCTAGATGAGCCAAATGTAATTACAGTGGAAAGGTTTTACAATGACATCAGGCACAATGAATGTATAAAGCAATTTATGTATCCAGAAAAAAAAAAAAGAAGCAAAACACAAACATATGCTTCTGTGCCAAGTGTTAAAAAAGGAGGGGGAGGGGAAGGCCATGACTTGAGCAGCGGTGCTGAGTTGAAATGCGATGTTCGGTACTGTAACAGTGCTTGCTATGATGAATTTGTTTTAGTAAAAAGTGAAATGTTTCATATTTTCCAAATCCTAACTGTGTTTGTTTTTTCTTTGCTGAATGCCATTTACAATACAACCATCCACTCCAAGATTACTTTGAACCAGCCCAGAAGAAATGTAAAGTTTACAAGCACTAAGTAAGACACACTGTAAAATACAGAGATTTGCTTAGTTTTATATGATAGTTTCCATTTTCCTATGGTTTATAGAGAACCTGGAGTGACTAAAAGGCTGGTACTATGTTGAGATGAAATAAGCTGCTTTTTTTTTCTCAGGAATTTAAAATTTTAGAGCGCTTTAAAGTTAGTGGAGAAATGGTCTCAATAATACAAATATATCAAAAAGTGAAATTCCATATACTTTTCTATGATAAAGCAGAAGTTGAGAGATTTATTGCACTACTATAAGAAAAAATCACTATGAATAAGATGAATTAAAACAAAATGATCAAATTTGAAGTTACCTGTGTGGGGTGGATGTCTCTCTGGAAGAATCAAATGTTGAAAATTTATGATACATACAGCCTCTGCTCCTAACCATCTATCGGATACAGCTCGAATGTAATATTGAGAAGGAAGAGGTTCAAAAATTGGGATTGTGAACACCAGCAGTTGAGGTTCTTTAGTAATGACCTAAGGCAAACGTGTAGAGAATAATTACTGCACAGACAAATCAGTAACTTAAAAAATCAGTTTGCCTCACTTCCATAAGCATTACCAACACAAAGCAATAAAGTATGTGTGGAACTCCATGTGCAAAATGTTCATATCTTTATAAAATAATTAACCACTGGGAATAGATTTTTTTTTTTCCTATGGACTTCAAAAGATAAAAAAAAGGCTTGCTCTTCATCTTTTTCTTTAACAGACAAAACCATTACAGTCTTTTTTTTGTTTTCTTTTCACCTGGGAATAATTGTCCCACCAAAGGAGGAGGAGAAAAAGGGACGTCTGAAATTAGAAAACATCTTTGTGGAAGTCCAAGCTTATCACGTACATCTGAAACTGAAAGCTGTGCTACTGATTTGAAAATCTGCTTAGGTCAAAATACTGTTTGACCTTACAAATCCACATCTCACTAACTTGATACGAGATTCTGAATAAAAGCCATTACCTGTTTTTTTTGGATGATGAAGTACTCTGAATGATAAATATGATCATTAGTAGGATCTTCTACCCAAATCCACCAGGGCTCTCCAACAGTGCCATGTACCTTTAAGAGTAGAAAAGATAGCTTTGTTATAGTTGTAATGAGCTTCTCTAGATTTGCTGGGTGTATCAGATATATTTCTCAACAATGTAGGCATACAAAGGAATACAGAAATATGGAAATCAGAGGTAAAAGCAATATAACATTTCTAATTAGATTAGCCTGCTTGAAGATTATGTATCAATAAGAGTTTGCTTAAGGTACGTATAATATAAATGGACACGATATAAACGCAACTGAAACCAGTGCCTCAAATGCTTATAAATAGACTGAACACCCAGGGTGTCCTCTAGGCTCCTAAAAAAAGGACTCCTCCTTTTTTCCTCCTTGTACTTCTGTCTTTGGATTCTGTATAGAGGATTGTCTTTTGCTATCCACTGCTCATTTTTCAATCAAAAACATTCTTCAGGAAAAACTGGCCACTGAATTGTGACATTCCTCTCTCCTCCTCTCTCTCTTCCCATCTCCTCCAGAAAGACAGAGTAAGTGGATTCAGAAGGTTGCAGATCTAGTCATTGCTACAGGTGAAGTGAGAAGTACATAAACAGATCTGCCTCTTGATGATTCCCATGCCATCTGGCAACGCTTTATTCCATCCTAGATTTTTGTTTGCTTTGTTGTGTACCTTATTTTACAATGCGAGCCACAAATCACAGCTAGGTAGGATGCTCAGTTAAGAATTTCTGTTTCTTTGTGACAATAAATGACCTGTGCCGACATGCAAGTATTTTACTTAAATATCTAGGAAAAGAAGAGAAATGCATAGCAAAGGAGTATGGAAAGCATACTATTAAATGAACATAGATTTTTTTGATGTTTCTGATGAGGACTGCGGTAAGGTAAGAAACCACTATCAAGATGAAAAAAAAGTTTGAATTATTCCTAAACTCTAGTTAATAGTGGCAATTTTAACGCTACAGGAATCTGGTATTGATTCACAAAGCACACATTACTTTCAGCATAATTCATTATTGTGTATGCGTTGAAAACAGACCATACCGGCTTTTGAAGACAAAAATATGTACTAAGAATAGAACTAAGGTGCTTTTGTTTCTTTCTTAAAATGATTGCACTATAGACAACTAGACAGACAGTAAAGACACTATCAATTCATTTTCATTACATTTGAATTTCACTAGCAGCTTCACTGGGAACTGAAGCAGTGAAACTGAAAGGACACAGGTCACTGCAGGCAACATTTTGAAAAACTGCAGTGAGACTATTACTTCATCAGGTTTTAGAAGAATTTAAAGAGAGAACAGAAGAATTAAGGGCAGCAATAAAGTTCAAAGCTCAGAAATTTTATTATCAACTGTAACAGCATCTTTGTTTGTGACAAAGCTGGATAGGGAAAGAAGGGCAATGTGGGAACAGGCAATGCAACACGCTCTCCTGTAAAGACTCTCAAGAACTCTGGGAACTCTTAAGAACTGACACATACCTGTATTTTTGGCAACCACTGCCCTAGAACTGCATGTCTGACATATGACTCGGCTAATTAATATTAATTGCATTACTCTGTATTTTTTGCTGGATTCCCCCGTGCTGCAGTAAGGCTCACTTGCTCTGTTTGGGTATGTTTATAGTCCTTTGCTTCTAATGATATAATAAGAATTTTCCACTGGGATACTGAACTTAAGGGCTCACGACACTGAAAGCTGCAGCCATTAAAGATTAAGATGATGTCATATCTCACAACTACCAAAACATATCTTCTTTTTCTTGTAAAGGCAAGTGCAAAATTTGTGATGAGATCATTCTAGAATTAAGTATCCAGGTAAAGGAACAGTCTTAAAACCAGGAAATGTTAGCCAAGTGAGGTATTTCAGTTAAGTATGGTATTTAAATTTTTAATATTCTGATTTTATTGGACTACTCCCATTCTTTGAATGTATAAGTTTCCAGAGTTGTCATCTGAATAGCCTGCTAAAATACTGTGTGATGATGAAAAGCAGTTTTGGAGTGTCAATGACTGAATTTGAGACAACTATTTATTTTTAGAGACTATTAAAATTTAACAGGTGTTTTGTTTATTTACTGTGATAGAAGTTTCATTTACTGAAGAAACAAGAAAATCAACAACTACTTCACAAAAAGAAAAAAAAAGAAACAAAAAGTTTTCCGAGTTTTGATGAGTACCAATATACAAATTTGCACAAAAAGAGCTCTGCAAGTTGAATTGATAAAAAGATCATAATGTTCCCAGAGCAACCATCAGGAAAACTGTGTCAAGGGGTCAGAGCAGAAAACAGATTTTTTCCAATGTTTTGCTATAACTTTAGAACTTCAGAATCAAAATAAGATCCACGCAGTATAATTTTGTGTGGACTGCTTTTCAATTCGTAAAATATAGAAGAACCTAGATTTCACAGAAAAATCTAAAAATGGATTGAGAAATTACTTTGTATTAAGATACAGCTTAAAATGAAGAACAGTCATGGGGTTTTATGTCTTTAATAGATTAGAGGTAAAGTGGATGAAAGATGGAACAATAAAAACTTGTCTCAATCCTAGAAAGTAATGCTGCTTTGTCTTCTGAAGTATTGCACATAAATAAGGGAGCAAAAATTAACTCATGTTATAATTCATGTCAGGAATCCATTCATATATTTCTGTAATAAATCCAGGTAGCAAACAAAATCTAACTTTCGTTATTTTGTTCATTAATCTCCTGTTCATAAGATAACTTGGTGAAACTTCCAAAAGAAAAGAAAAAGCAGGGAAAATAAAGTCTAAAATAATCTAAATTTTTGTGGAATAAAACTAATTTACTTGTGATTAAGGTAAACTTGTAATCTAAGGAATTTAAATTTTTTTTTTAATAAAAGAACAAATACCTAATATCCACCTTTCAGAATAATTTATCTTAAGTGTAAATCTCCTAAGTGTAAAAAAAAGAAAAAATACGCTTGTCCATATAGGTATCTTTGCCTTTTTTCTGTAGAAAGTTTCAGAAGTACCAGCAACAATACAATGCCCCCATGTGGACATTTGGATTTCATTTATCTTAGATCTATTTCTAGTGAACTGACTCTGGTTCAAAGGGTGTGGGTATATCTAAATGTGCAACTAGTACAACTCCTTTCATATAAATTTGCACCATAAAATACAGATGAATATATTTCCAAACACACTGCAGTTTTTCTGTTCAGACAAGTCCCAACAGAAAAAAAAGATGCTGATGTTGTGGATGTACACTTGTAAAGCTGTAAAGAGCAGCAGAACTTGGCATACATGAACTGTATTTCAAGGTTTTATTTTCTGCGTTTGACATTCATTCATGGTTCAGAGCACCATCTGTGCCTCCCTTCTTCTTGCTTCTCCTTTTTGGGCACATAACTCAAATCTATGTGTGACTACTATTAATATTCAGTATAAGCACTTGCTTCAACATGTTATAAACAGTGCAATCCTGTAACAATTAATGCAAATAAAAAGACGATCTTTGGGTCCCTTCTTTTACAAAAGTCTTAAAGGTAATTCCATTCCTGTTACCAAATTTGCTTTTCAGCCAAAATAAATATTTTTTTTCGTTATCCAAACAGCTATGGACTCCCCATGATCATCTCCTTTACTGAAGCTAAATTAAAGCTTCCCGTCCTTCCTCCTTTTTTTACCTGATCATTCCATGTGAAGTCAGGAGCGATGTTCAGCCGAACTCGGAGCACCGTGCGGGTAATTGGCTGAATCGTTGCTTCCATTATGACGGAGGGAATTTGATGGACACACTGTTTTACCTTTAACCCAATCTTCACATGATGCAGCATATGACCTGCCAAGAAAACATTAGGTGTAACAAATTTGCATTTCCAGGAAAAATAATACAACTCCGACTTTCAAATAGGCTTTTAGAGAGGAGTATTATTGCTTGCTTGTTTTGCTCTTAGGTGTGTAAATGTCTGACTCTCCTGACCTGGCATGTCTGAATATTTTGTAATACTTAACTTGAATTAGCAATTTAGACCCTAGAAAAATCAGTATTAACCCCTCTGTTGGCTATAACTAAGGGGTTAAAATAACTATTAAGAATTCACACTGGAAACATATTATGTCAAGCCACTTCCCTTTCTTTTACTGACTTTTTGACCAACCTCTTACCAAGCCATATAGTTCTTTTTTAAAGCATGAATACTGACCTTCTACTTGATGAAGGGCACATTTGAACTTCTGCAATTCCTGCATAGTGATTCAAAGTAGACAGAACACTTTTCATAAAACTGAATAAGGGTAGTTAAGAGCTTAAAAATGCACACTAGTAAACATCACACAGCATCTCTGATCTTTCGGAGTACACCAGTAACTGAGACAAAGGATAAACTAAATGCTTTTTATTTTCTCTCACAGTCATGGTAATTAAGGCAATAAAGTGATTATCTTCATTTAAAAAAATCCTAGTTGTATTTTACAGCTGAAATGTCTGTTACCTCACCCTTAATTTTAAATATAAAACAAGGTATGTAGCAGTGATTTCTCTTTTTCCTGAAAAATATTGCAAATTCTAGCTTATTTAGGGAAAGAAGGTTGATTTATCACATTTCCACTGAAATATCTTATACAATTATGTGGAGTATATTTTAAATTTTAATCGTAATGGACATAAGTACTCACTGTTAAAAGATACCTTACAAATGGCTACCGGTATTTTCTGATATTGTTATGTGGTTCCTATGCACATTTTCACATTTAAAAAAAAAAAAGAAGAGAGAGAGAGAAGAAATCCTATTATTTGCATTATGTGCCAAGTGAAAGGTGATACAAACTTTTTCTTGCTATTCCATGAAAATTAAGAACATAACATCTCACACTGGCTACTTTTTTAATATTGATCCTGACTTCCCCTCTTTGGTTTTATTTAACAAACTGTCAGATTTTGCCTCACACAAGTATTTATCTATACTTGGAAGTAATGAATGGTGATCTTGCTTAAGAAGAAAATCCCTAATGCAAAAGTTTTAACACATATTCAATCAGTTTGATTTGCAGTTGGTTAAGTGCACCTCCAGCAAGTGGATTATTAAAAACCAAAACAACTGCATTGGTACAACTTGGTGCTATATGCAGTATTATAGCATACTTGCACTGTGACTAGCTTTTGCAATTAAGAGGTAAAACTTCAGAAATCACGTTAAATAAAGTAGGTGTCAAATATTCAAAGATATGACTCAATAAACTTATGTAGACAAGTACACTTTTTCATGCCAAAAATCACTTTCTGTATCACGATGTGTGAGGTGTTTGTACACTTATCTGCTAGAGGCAACTAAGGCTCCTCTTTCAACTACCGTAAAATATTATAAAACTTTCTTTCTCTCTTGCTCCCCTCCTCTCTCTTTTTTTTAAATAGTCACATAATGAGAAACTACCACTGGCATTTAAGAAATATTAAAACCTTCTGAACAAAAGCTGTTTATTAAACAAAGAATAAATTTTGCTTATTCCACAACAATTGTCACCTCTATTCTGAAAAAAAACAGGAGCATTTATCTCAGATAACACAGTGATTTCTTGGCATTCTGGAAACTCCGTGGTTACAGTGCAATAGAGCAAAGATTGGTGCTGTCCCATTCACGGTGCTCTGGAATACAGGATTCGTGCACACAACACACTCTTCATCCACCGGGAGAGCTGGCACCCCTCTGATGCTTTTATCTCTCCCTAAGGCACGGACCGAGTAAGCCAGCCAGCTCCTGTCCCTTTTATTCTATCTCCAAGGCCACAATAACATGTAAAAAGAAAGAAACGCTAGGACTGAAACTAGTCCTATGGAGTCAGAGAACAAGGCAGCACCTGGAAGCTGTGCCTTCTCTCATTTCAACATGGCTTTTGGATCCAAATAAAAATAAGGTGGCGGCCAGGCAAGCGCTTCCTTCACACCCTTGGTGTCAGAAGGAGAGGCCAGACAGGAAGAAGTCTGCCAAGTAACAGATACACACACACAGATACACACACAACAACTTGCTTTGATGTTTACAGGGCTGAAGAACATGAAATACACTCAGCAATGACCTATTTTCACAGTAGAATCCCAAGTCTCATTTACTTTCAAACTAAGCTAATATAAAGCAAAACTAGACATTTTACAGCTATATACTGATATATTTCCATCTTGTCAATATTAGTTCTACTACGCTGAACGAAGCAAAACTGGTTTTGTATCTTGATACAAAATTTCTTGCTGCTCCAAGGGCAGGTATGGGGAGAAAGAAGCGTAAGAAGAGAAACGCAAAAAAAAAAAGCACTAATACAATTGATGGAAAATAATATTAAGTATTAAAAAGACTGCACAAATACACGACAAATTCATAAATCTGAATAAAAAAGTGCTAGAGTGCTTCTGAATAGAAAAGCACTATAATGCTCATACTACAAATAAAATGTTATATTTTTAATACATTTAAATCACTACATATTATAATACACCGTTAAAGCAAGCTTTTAAATTTTTCTCATAGTCTTTTGGCTTATTAAATAAAAATCTAGCCTCTAATTCTATTAACTTTTATATATTTATTCAATGTTTCCCAACCTAAATTAGGCATATAACAGACCTAATTTAGGAATGTAGTTCTCTTGTCAAATGAGAGAAATATCCATTCAGAGGTCGTAACTTATAAGAAGCAGTGACTATGAATCGTATTTTTATTGTAAAATTAGATTTTTTTTTAAAAAAAGTCAGTTTGTTTCTCAACAACCTGGCAATAACAGGTGTAAAGAAAGCCCAAGTAAGAAAAAATGCACTAAGATAGGAAAATAAATACATCTCAAGCAAATTTTGTTTTCAAACTCAACCAGCTGGTGGACAGTTTATGCACAATAGTTTATACACACATACTAGAAATTGTCATTATAACTATCAGTAGGCTTGTGGATTTTCTCATTATTGAAGTGTCAAATCCTTAAAAAAATTCCATTTAAGGTTTTGCTGCAATGACACCAGTGACAATGAATTCTCCATGTTCAATGAAAATTAATGCAGTGTTTCAGAAGCAGGCCATTTATTGATAGTATACCAGGACATAATAATCTGCCTTTATTCTTTTTCACGTTAATAGTATTTCAATAAAAAAAAAGGCCATATTTTTCCAACTGGCAAAAATAAACAGATACCTTTTATAGTAGTGTATTATGTAATATGAGCAAGAAGGGAAATACAGATCAACATAAATATGTATATATACACACATATGTAAATACATATCAACATATACCTCCATTCTACATGTGCTCTGGGGTTGGCAGGACGTAGCACAGCCTTACCCTCAAAGCTGTGCCACCTTACAAAGCTGTAGAGACTGACAAACCTTCTTTATTGGGCAGACCATAATACCATATTAATGTGCTTACATGGCTTCCAGACCAGAGTGGGTATATTAACGAACCGCTCAGATTTAGTTCTAACTTGCCCATTGATTACTAATAGTTTAAGCAGATCAGCATTGCTGATTTCTCACCTATTTCATCTTTTCTCATGTCCTTCATCTTGTCTACAGTGAGATTCTTCTCTTCCAACTTTGAGAGGACTGATGGTGGTAACACTGAGAATTGTCTCAAAGGGCTAACCCAGCCCCACAGTCTCTTGTCAATGACTTTGCTGAGATTCAGTAGTCGATATGTCATTGCAGGCCAACGTTTCCTAAGGGCAATCTCAAAAAGAGCTCGAACAATACGAGCTGCATTCTGGAGAGTGAAAAAAAAAGCAAAAATGTTGTAATTCTCTCAAGTATTCTTTGTAAAATGAAAAGGATCCCATAGACTCATCTTTGACAAACCATAACAATAGATCTTTCTTTTCGAACTTACTTCAAACATTCTCGAAAACTTTATTTTTTCCATCACTGTCTAGTGGCAGAACCACCTCATGATCGCCTACAGAAATTACCAAAAGAAACATGTGCAACTAATTAAAGTTGTAGTGGCAGGTCTGCCACATAATTCTGATCACGGCTATGCTAACACTAGTGAGTTCTAAATTTATTGCACCTCAATCACTTCTGAAACAAATTCACTTACTGTACTTAGTAGCTTCCTCTATTTCCCCCCATACAATATATATCCACAAACGCAGTTTATATGGAAATTCAAGTTTTAATTTTTCACTTCAGTTGTGCTTCCATAATAGCATTCTATTTCACACTGAATCTCACAACATTTGCACATAAGTTTAACAGTACTGACTTTTTTTTTTTTAAACATGTTACTATCTTCTGAGACTATTGTATAACTAAAATGTATAAATCTGCCTTGGACTTGGAAAGTCAATTATTAACATAAGCTTGAATGACGTCAGTCTTATCCCGAAAATGTAAGTGATGATATTCCTTTCATAAACTTATCAAGCTGTATTATGAAGTTATGGGTTTTTTGGGGGAGGTTTTTTTTTGGCCTACCGGTACTATGGCTGGATTAGCAATTCTGTTCTTGATTCATTGAATAGAATACAATCACTCTCTACTGTCTCTACAATGCCAACAGGAACAAAAATAGAAAATTATTTGGTCGTGATAGGAAGCATATGTTACCAAAGAAGCCATTTCTTTTACTTAGAAAGGATGAATGATTTTCTTAATAGTCACTATCCAATTAAAAAAAAAAAATCAAAATTTGTAGCACTGGTTCCATGCGTATAATTTATGAAGATCTGAGAAGATGATCATGTTGCCCCCCTAAAAATGCTATAATTGAGACAGACAAATAAAAGCAATTGTCTTGAAAGCAAAGATTAAAAGAATCATACTGAAAATGGTCTTGCTGTGCAAGTACCACAATTTTTACGATAGCCGTAATGATTTCAGAATTTTCTCATTTATACTCATACGAGTTATGAAATGTAAACACTTCTGAAGATGGTAATGTTAGTATTGTTGAATATACATATTCTTGCTAAAGAATATGTATACTTTTGAATATTTGACTCCCATCTTTATTACCAACTAAATGCAATTTTACAATCAATTGTTTCCAAAATGGTTTTGCAAGGATGAGAGAAAAAAGATTCACGGCCACATGCTGCTGTTAAAAAAAAAAAAAAAAAGGAATAAAAAAGAGAGACATAGGATGGGCTAAAAGGTAAAAATTTATAATCTATTTTCCATGTTTGTTATTGTTGCACATCTAGGATTGACTACGAGCATTTTGTGACTTTGAGTTCTTTGGGATCCAGAATTCTAAACTTTCAAGCAACACCCTTTTCCTTCTGAGATGGGCTCTAGTTGTGTAAGCAAGCAGTTCTGTGTCACAGACTTGCAGTTCTCATATTATTCAGTGTAATAACCAAACAGGCTGAATAACCATCAACCATTCAGGTGTCAAATCAAGCTGACAAACAAACATATAGACTGATATGTAAATTTGCATGATTACCTCTAGCAATCAAATTGTAACAGCACACCTTTCTTGTGTCAACCAAGGTATGTGAATAAAACACAAATTATGTTTTGCAGAATGAAATATAAAAGTAAACAAAACATAAAAATAGATTGGAATAGTTTACCAGATTTAGAAGAAAGCTCATTAAGTTAAGAATAACATTTATGTGCAATCACAGTTAGAACTACTAAATCTAAACTAAGACTACAGGGCTAGTAAGAACAAAAAGGACGTTAATGATGAACAAAAAATGCAATAGTCTCTCAGCTTAGGCTTTTGCAAATCTTTTCTACTTAAATATTATACTACACTTGCACAAACACAAGGCTCTTATTTTCAAATCAATTTGCATAAAAATGTACCAAAAATTTTGCAGATTAAGGCCTACTTACATAATTGTAAACATTTGGGAGAACGAAAACAGCAGAAGACGGCAACAGATATGTAAAAAATATTCTTTTTACCTGTGCAACATATGCAGAATCTGAAATAAGGGAGAAGCTGTCCATCTCCCCTCTGCTAATATATGTTTGAAGGAGGATATTTATTTTTCCATAATTGTTTTCCACACCTCCTGGAGCAGGAAGTTCACAGAAATCATTCAGTAAGGTATCCAGCTCTTCTATTTCTTCTTCTCTTACCTAAACCACAATTATACATTATGAAGAGGCTAGAGCAATTTGATAAAAATTTTTACACTGGAATCAAATTTTCCTTATAACATAGTTACATTATTTTTAAATACAGTCTTTAGTTTTAAGGAAAAAAAAATAGAGGGAAAAAAGCAGCAAACCTACATCTTCCACAATGTTGCTAATAGACCATAATTGAAACTATCTTAATAGTGACACAATTACATTTTATTATTCATCACCATCTATTAAGGTTGCCATTGACATACAAAAATTTGATATGCCACAAAAATTGAATCTTCTGACCCTACCATCTTTCATCTGATGAGATTTCATTTTTTATTTGACCAGAGTAAAACCTCTGTCCATCTGGATTAGGGCAATCTTGAATTAACATTAAATGTACTCATTATAGTTACATAGTTTGCATGTAGTGTAATACATTTTTAACTCAAAACTGTGAAGTACTATGATTCATGATATTAAAATTTTCACTGTTAATAAGATTAAGTCTTAATATGAGTAAAGAAATATTCATATCTATGGTTTGAATAATGCATAACATTTCACATTCTAACTGATGACCCTTACATGGCAAAACCAGCATAAATCTACATATTCTTTGATTTACTGATAGTCTGTTAGTGTAAAACTTATTTAAAGAGGGTAAATGTTTGGTCCCTGCAGGGAACCAGCTGAAAGTAATTTTCATTTGGACCTCACTACCTGACATAAAAAAGACCCTAAGACAATTGGGTTAAAATCCCCAGCTACTCAGCCACTGGTCCTACAGGAAAGAAAAAGATGAAGGACACAAGCAGCACAGATGACTCTAGTGCTCGGGGAATAGTATGCTCTGCTTACAGCAGCATTTTTGATATTTTTTTTCTGCTCTTGCATAGCACAGCGCAGGTCAAATCCAGATCTGTATTTCAGCTAACGGTAACTTGCCTGTCTCAAAATACAGAATTTTAAAAGGCATTATGGAGATATGATTCATATTAACACAAGTCACAATTTGTATCACACAGAGGGGTAAATCCCAAGTTATTCTTGTGAAAAACAGTTACTAGTTTTAACATTCAGACCTGCACAGCAAATGAATCGTAAAAAAATGGAAATGATGTTGCACTAATGCTATACCATACAAATCTGAGAAAGCAAACTAGAAAAGCTATACTTTAGTCAAGAAGCATCACTACTAACCTTATTACTAATATAGAAACATATCACATCATATTTTCCATATGCTTTCTTTTTAGATATTCAATTACGCTAAATTTAGACCTAGCAAAGCAGTATGTCTATCATAAAAATCCCCTTCTAGTTTGGAAAACGTTGCATGTATCACTGTGAAACCTCACTGCTTATTATCTTCTCTAATAGAAGAGATTACAGCAAAATAGAATTTCTCCATTAGATAAAGAGATGGTAATACTCAGACAATGTGTGCAAATATGTAAATATATAGATGGCGAAGGATTCACACTGCCAGATCACAGAGCCAGGTGAATGAGAGCCAACTCTGATCTGAAAGTTGTATAATTGTGGTAAAATGGCAATGAACCCGAGCTAATAAACCCTGCGGAGTCTGGCTCGCACTTCTGTGAGATGGAAGCATGGGCAAACAAGCTCATGCCGGCTTGCAATATATTGTCTTGTGTCCTACCCACACAGGAGGCAAAAAGGGAAGTTGGAATTGAACTGAGTATGACAGCACAGTAATCGTCTAGCCTGTACAACAAAATCTGTTACAACTTTCTAGATTTCAAATTTGAAAATAATTTATCAGAATTCATCATTCTGCTAATCTAATATTGTTCCCTGCATGAAGTATAACACAGAGTTAACTTCAGTGAGTCCTGCCTCATTTCTGAGAAAGCAAATTGTTCAGGGAGACATCTAAATAAGGGTTTAAACTTCAAACAAAAAAACTATCTCATCCCTGGGTGCACTATTCCAATGGACACTTATCTTCACCTGTTAATAATTGAGGAGCTGAGGAGTTCTTAAAAGCATTTAAAAGGAATTCTCAAAGATCCATAACTAGTTATTAAATGTGCACTATAGTTCAAGCTGAACTACATATAAATTTGAGTGAGAGTATATGTAGTTCTTGGCAATTATGCCTACTTCTAAATCATTTTATAACGGTGCTTAATATCTAACAAAACTTGGGTCTATAGACACTATTTATGGAGTGAGTAGTACTGAAGTGTCTACTTCTAAGACATATTCTTTGCATGAAAGGATACAACTTTACCTTTATCTGTTCAAATTCTTCAGCTTTCGATACTATGGCAAGAATATCACCTTCTGTTTTATGAGCATCAAACAATTCATTGAAAGTCTATTAAAATAAAATGAATTGATTTAACACTGAAAATAAAAACATACATATAGCACAAAAGAAAGAAACATTAACCAAGATTTTAAAAGGCATGTAAGGTTAAAATGTAAGTAATTGGAAGACCACAGTGATGCAATTTAAACAGGAAAAATTTCCAGAATGACTTCTTGACACTTTCAGAAAAACAGTCCCTCTATACTTAGGCACCCCAAAAATTGAGAGACATGCAATCTATGATCATTTTGAAAAAAGTCTAGGACATATTTGAGTGAATAAATCTCTTGAGACTAATTATACAAAGTGAAAGTAAACAGTTAAAAATTAATTAATGCCAAGTCTTCAGCTTTTATTCAAGAAAATTACTTATTTCCTACAAAACAAAGGTTTTATGATGAATGTGTAAACCACATGAAGGTTCCAATACTACAAACTCTTGTACAAATGCATCTCCTTACATATATACAACATAATCTGATTATAGTGCCAAAAGTTCTTTAAGGTTGGCCATCTGATAGGATTTTCACGCAGAAAAACTTTTCTGTTATCAGAGTCTATACTTGAATATGCTATCATGTACCAATGGTTGCATACACTGTTAATATTGTGTTGGTATCAGATGTTTCTTATAATACACCTAAAAGAAGGCAGAGACTACAGAAATTTTGAATCTCACTTCAGACCAAGTCTAATTTTTCAGTATTGCTTTATACTTAGATTCTTTCTTTTTCCTCTCTATTCCCTCTCTCCCTATTTCAGTAAATATGATCTGAAAATATATTGAACAAACTAGCTACATATTCTGTAATATCTTACAACTATTTTAGGTATAGGCTCAAAAAGAAAGAAAACCCCCCAGAAATAGAACATCATATTTTACCTCTATAGTATTGTATTTAATATAGTAGTGGCTGGCAGTTCTGCCTAAATCTGTTGAAGAAAAAAAGCCAGTTCGTTCTTCAAAGCGAATCATGCGGGCTTTGTCCAGTTTTCTGCCGACTTCAATTACCAATTGTTCTCTGTGCTTTTCTAGACCTGGGTCCATCTAGACACGAAACACACATGTTTATTTGTATAAAAGAAAAAAAAAAGTCTTAAATAAATAATTTTATTGAGATAATCCAGTCCTACAAAGCCAGAAATCAAATAAAAGGAAGGTACAGTTATCAAGTCAAGATTTTCCTGAGATCTTACTAGTAACAGTTACATTGACATTACTGACCAAAAACTGCCTGTACAGGAAAAATTAATCAGAATAATATTTCTTTTACAATGCTTTGAGACTGTCAATACAATGTAGACTACTATTACTTATGAAACAGTATCATGATTAAGAAATAAATGTACAATAAAGTTTTTGAAAGAAATTGTAATAACATTCTTCATGAAATTGTCATTACTGTACCACTTCACAAAACCACATCATCTTTATTTATGAAAATGGCTGAAAATATACCTTGCCTGGGTATGTGACACGAGGATGGCTTTAATTGTATCCCAAATAGAATCATCTTCAAATTGGATGGCTGAAGTGTTTACTGCACAAAAACCTCTAATGTCCCCAAAAGCTTTGGGTATGTCAGCTGGGATATTATAATTATTGAGTTATAAATGTACCGTATAAAAATTCCTGTTAAAAAGCACAGAAGGAGCTTGCTGTGCCCAACACCACTTCTATTCATATCAAAGTTCAGGAACTTGGACATTTTGTCTAAGCATTAATGTGTATTATCTCATTAGTACATACAAGGCCGGGCAAAACTCGCATCTCGGTGGGACTGCTGTATAATTGTGTGTTCCACATCGTGCATCTGGGATACCCAGACTGAGAAGGATGGGTGAAAAGGGATTCATAGTCATGTTAACCCCTCTGGTGTATGTGCACCTGAGATGTGGCTCTAATTACACCAGCAATGATTACTTGCCAAATTTGAAAAGACTGAGACTGTTCTAGTCCACAGGCAGCGTTTTCATTTCAGGGCTTGTACAGTTCAGATTTCCTACAGACTAAGTCATACCAGTTCTCTTGGCAAGTCTGCACCAGAGAGGTGTGACCAAGACTGCAAAAAGGAACAGGATTTAAGAATTGCTACGACTTGGTTTGTTCTGGTTTTCCCTGGGCCAGGATTCAGCTTCATCTTCGTGCTGAAGTGCTTCACCTCGTGTTCACTGAAGCTGCAGATGAACACAGTCATCACCACAAAGCAGCTGCAAGACTAGTTCCTAATATTCCATCTTTGCCAGTTACTCTGAAGCTATTTTTCCTTAGCTATGGCTTGCCTTAATTTCAAGTCAAAAGCTAAGATGACAAAGGTCTAGAGTGCTTTTTTCAACAGTAAGTCATGCATTGAGGTCAGGTTTCAGAGCAGAGGTGGTAAAAAATAAAGCATTCAGGATGCCAGATGTTTAACATTTAAAACTAAAGGGGGGAAAAATTAAGAAAAAAAAAATATCAAAACGCTTCCCTACTCCTTTGGCAGCCCAAATTACCTGCCACTCATTTGCCTTACATACAAAAAACCTAAAGCTGTAACAGTAGGCTAACATTTTTCACAAATACAAAGGTTTTAACTTTAAAGGAAAGGTCACCAACTTGAAAAGGTTGTGAAACAATATTCCAGTCTAGAGAATTCGTGGTTAGCACCCTTCTCATTGAACATGCACATTAGAAATCCCACAGAGTAAAAGATCCAGCCTAGAACAGCCTTAAACTGTACTCTTAAAACAAGCCTTTGGCATGTCCACGGCAAGAAACTGAGGAAGTCTGGAGTATACGTATGGAAAGTTAAGAATGCATGATAAAGTACATTATTATTCACGTTGTTTTCTCTAGCTAATGGAGAGAAGTGCTGGGGACAAGCTCCTCTAACTTTTACAGATGTTCTAAACATAAACATATGGCTTACAGGGATATAAAGTTTTGTTTAACTGTGGGAACACCAAAGAGTGGAACCAAAAAGAGGAGAAAACAAAGGGGTTACCTTAAAAAAAACCCCAGCCACCTTTGGAACCCTAAAGGATGAGAAAATGCCTGTAATTCATACCACAGGCTTCACTAACATGACACATTTACTCCACTTTTCCCTTCCACTCTTCTTGCTGCTCATCATAAATTTTGGCCGTTTTCCCAACTCAGTAAAAGGTATTATTGACACTTCCAGCACACAACTTGAAAAGTCACAAATCACAGCAGTGGGCCTGGTGTAGCCTACTCCTGGGCATAGCCCAGAAATGGGCTAAGTGGGGAACACAAATATCCCAAAGGCAACGTGTGGGGTGCAGAACGTGTCACTGCATGGCAGGCGCACGCTTGCCCTGGTCTCCCAGCGCAGTACAACACACCCCTTTTTTGTGCACAGTCTGGACCTTTTGTGCCCTAAAGTAATTACTGGGTGCAGTGAGTGCCTGTGGAAAGGGAAACGAGAATGAGTTTGCATCTTCCCAGCTCCACCAAACAGCTGGGAAAGAGTGTGACCCATGATGGTGATGCCGATCCATGGATTCTGAATGCGTAACGCTGTCTGTCAGCCAAAACAAAGATAGCATTGCTAAGAAGCCCTAAGATACCAATTACAAAAATTGGATACCTATAATCAGAACAGAAGGAACAGACCAGCCTAAGTGAGCAAATCTGTGGTTATGCCTGCATCTGGCCCTATACCATCCGCATATTGTCTATAACATGTTAGCTCTGAAGTTTAAAACTTGTTTATCTAGAAAATAAGGGGATTGGCATTGTTTTGTTCCTGCATGAATGGATAACACTTCAAATTGATATAATTTGTTACCGCCTTAACACAAAAATAGGAATATCTATTATTAGCACGTCAAATCAGAAGGGGGAAAAAGGTTAGTGGCAGGGAAAGACAAGTGCTGGCAATCTTCACTTTCTCAGCTACTGAATAAAAACACAAAATCAAGGGGAGGGGGAGCAGCTCTTGGTCATTATTTTTAAAATTTATAAAAAAAAATTTGTGAACATTTTATTAATTTTTTTCACCAGTTATTACCGGCATGGCTGCATTTTTTTAAATCTAAAATTTGTTAATAACACCGGTTGAAAATACCCGACCGACCTGACCAATAAAAAAAAAAAAAAGGAATTTATAGGAATGGGACAACAACATTCTTCTTACTAGCAAAGCAATTTTTGCTGTTCGTTTACTTTGTGATTTGTGTTATATAGTGTTATATCGGCATATGGTAATGTACTGTAAGGCTTTTTATAGAAAACAGGCTTGAGATGACCAGAGGTCTAAGGTGTCTGCAGAAGCTTGTTTAAACAACAGCCTACCTACTTCCACTGCAGCTTCCACTCTCAGACACAAAAGCTATCAAAAAAAAAATCTCCTGAAATGTATCTCTACATGTTACAATGACTGAAACAACTGCTGCTCACATATCGTGACATATTATGAAGTCACAAAACAGATTCAGGACATGTGAAATAAGCTGCAGTTATCATACACTTGTGACAGTTTCACCTGCATCAGGCTCAATTACACATGTCCAAACTACATTAGTATAGCTCATAAACAGCTGTACAGAAAAAAGGGACAATATTGAGATAATCTGTAAACTATGCGACTTCCTAAAATTTACAGATAGTGAATTAAACTTGGAGAAAACCTTATGTAACTGTGCTCTTAGTTATATCACTGCATGGAACACTCCTAAATAAATTAAAAAAAATTCAAAATAAATGAATAAAAAAACCCCCTTATAATTACTAAATCACAAGAAAGAAACTCCCCCCACAATTAAAAATGACATTTTATAAGACATCATGGAATGAAACATTCTAAAACAAAAGCTGACGGGGTCAGGGAGAAAGCAAGCAACTCAAGAACGCTTTATTTTATTATTTATATCTAGCCTACAATACTGAAACACTGACAATAGTTTAAGTTACAGTTACTGCCTGATAAGAATGAATGTTATCCTTTGGAGCATAACTTGGCCAGTTAAAACGTATTTTTATGTGAACAGAAGGGGCCTCTTAATTTAGTGTTAAAAATACTCTGCTACAGAAAATACCTTCCTTTTTCTAAGCACTTTAAAAGAATTGCTGATGTCAGGTAAGTAGAAATAGCAAATATTTATCCTCACATCAGGGAAGGATTAGAGACCCAGAACTGGTTACAGATTTTTTTAAAATACATTTTATACCTGATAAGCTTTGTGACTGATGCCATATACTAATGGATTTGCTCTCATCCGTACATAAAGATAAGTGTAACTTATCCACTTTACGGCTTCTTCCACATTAGTTACTGTTCCAAGAGCAATCTGGAAGTAGGAAAGGAGACAAAATTAAATGTATATGTTACAGCTGAACATAAATATTTGGCTGGAAACATACGGAATTCAGATCATTAGCACTATCATAGGACAACAACTTGAATCATTTATACATCTTCATCCTAGGAATATTTAATAACGTGGCATGTTCTGTGACATAATATTATAGATACAGGGACCCACATCATCTTTCCCACACCACTTACGATTTTTACAATCAAAAGATGATACTCAGCAAGCTTGTTAGAAAAAAAGACAAACATAATTCTTTATTGAATATGCTTAGGGTAATTTAAATTAGAATACCTTTAAAAAAAATTCTACATTTAAAAGGTTAATTTTTCATGCCAATGTAAAAGCCATTTCTGGTTCCAGTCCTAAACCAAATCATACCAACAACCTTTAGGATTTTCTTCATCATGCCTTCATATTTGGCAATGTTTATACACAGTTTTTACAAATACTGTTCTCCTTTTGTATCTGTTAAGTTAAACATACAGGTACCTGCTATGTTTTTGTTATATCAAAACATAACAAAATTAAACAGGTAATATGTACAGACACACATATTTATTTATTTTTCAAGGCAAAATCAAGTATACCAAAAGTTTTTTTGCTAGATTACTTTTTTTTTTGCTAATTTTTATAGTTTTATCACCAAATTATTTACCAGATGCACATTTTTACTTGACAACTTCAGTTCTATTTTGTATTGATTACATTAATGAGAAGCATTTTACTGCTTACTCCAGTTAACCTGATTTTACCAGGAGAACTGAATGTTTCCTGCGTGTCCCATGAACAAATATTTTTTCGTTGTTGCTGGCTGTTTAAAACAAGCAAAATTCCCTCGTAGTGAATTTCTGTGATCCATTAATACATTTTAAAAGTTATTTTTGTTTTATTGGTGTTTAGATTTCATATAAACATTCCATATGACTGCAAAAACTAAAAAAAACCCAATACAACTGTGATTTCATATGCATGTTCAGGTCTAAGCATCTAGACCTGACCTTAATAATATTTTTTTTTAAATAATGTAATACCTAGTAAAAAATAATAATGCAAGTGAAATCTGCCCTGAGTTAAAATAACTTAAATCCAGCAAGACCTTGCTGATATCAATGACTAATAGCATGGAGTAACCCCAATCTTTGTCTCAGACATTTTTCAAGTGCTATTTTGTTCTTCAGCAGTGTAAGGAAGCTGAGGAAAGCCCCACTGTGTTGTTTTTCAAAGTATACAGCTATATAATGTACTGATGTAGCTACAAAAACATTCAGTTCTTCACGGACTGCTACAGGGCAAACATCTAATACAGCCCACAGGTTATTATTACTCAATTTGCTACCCAGGTTAATTTCAGCATTTGCTTTCTTTCCATGATTCAAGTATTTTTCATTACACAACTTGAAATAGCGTAACAACGTAGTCCAATAGTAACATTTTCCCTTAAACAACCACTTTCACAATCATGAAAAGATAAAATTCTCATTACCAAGGACAGTAAGTCCAACAATTAACAGAAACAATAAAACCTCCACCTTTTTTGTCTCATTTGTTCAAATATCTTGTTGTATTACCTACAAATCAATTATTTTCATAAGTTAAAACTGTGGGGAAAAAAGTGATCATGAAATGCAGTTGGGTTTCAGATACCCTACTAAAATCTAATACTGTGCTTTCCTTCCTCCCCCAACTTCAATGAATATTCACTGAATAAGACACAGAGAAAAAAAGCACAAAACCGGCAACTTCTAAATATTTGCTGCCATCTAGTGTTCAAGTAAGGTTCTTATGGATTGTTTCAAAACTTAAACCTTTGTTAAAACAGTATGAATGATGGAAGTTATTAATATAAACACTTAAGAGTAATTATGAAATAAATTACTTACAAAGTTAGGAGAGGACCTCTGTTAAGACCTAAGATTTTTACTATTCATAAAAATCGATAAATAGACAAGGTGATACTTTATTAAAATAAAAGAAAAAAAAGTTCTAAATTTTCCAGCATTTCCTCAACCATGTATTAGGTATTTAGTTACAGATGGAATAATGGATGAATAGAAATATTTACTACGTTGACATTGCATTGTCTGATTGCACCAGTTGTCACAAAACACACTATTTTTTTTAACTGTTGAAATACAAATAACTGTGTTGTACTCACAAAATGAAAACTTGGGTATTATATTAATCCAATTCACTGTGTCATTTTATATGAAAAAAAATCACCAGCATCAAAAATTTTCAGCTAATTGTTCAATGGCTGATGTCACCATCACTAGGTGATGTGCTTAGTAGTCTGCATTTTCTTTAAATAAGTGCTGTGGTTTTTTTTACCAATACTATCCCCCCAGACTTTATCAAGTTGAACACTATTTCAGAGAAGGTGTTTCTGATTTTTAAAAAAGTGTAAACAGATACAGATAAGCATGGCTTTTTGGGGGTAGTTTTTGAAAAATGAAGTTTTTCTCTGATATTTCTATACAGACTAGAAAAGGGCATAAAAATATTACTGATAATATATACTGCATGCATTATATAATATACTGTGTTTTTCTATAAGAATGTTTAATTGTTATTATATTTGTATAATTGAGTCAGATTACGTGGATGAAAAGTTTCTATATATAAATCAAATTTTTGTTTCTAAGGTAAGAGAGCAAGGAATTCTTCTCACAACCTAATATGCAATTTTCTGTTTGCTTTGGGAATCAGTGTATTTTGAACTACCATTTCAGCATCTGAAGTGATTATGGTCTTATTCCTGTAGGGCTTTTGAAATAATTTCTGAATGCTACTGGAATTTTCCCAAGTGGGACAGAATCTCCTCCAGTCACATGTGACCAAAGGACTATTTATAAGTACAACTGAACTACATCAGAGTTGTCATTATGTGTTAACTCCAACAACTTGTCTACCATCTGGACACAGGAGAAGAAGGGGAGGGGAGACACAGATGAGGCTGCTGGTCTCACACAGGTCAGGTCAGTCCCCAGTGCCCTGGACACCCAGGGACAAAACTTCAGTTCCCTGCAGTCTATGCTTTGCCCCAATATCCAGATTAGCTCGTCACCCAGCTCCTGAGTGCTCTGAAGGAATTCTGTGTCTATTCTGAGAACCACAATAGTTTCCCCTCTTTCAAAGCAAAAAAACCAAGAAGTTTGTCCAAACTAAACAAGTCACCACCTTTCACATTCCTGGCTTCAGAACAAAATCACAGGTAAATGCAAGGAAAGGTGCAGCCCCCGGAGAAGATATACCTACTGTCCGGCGCTGCAAATCCTCTCAGTTGCCAAGCTCTCTGGGGAAAGGACTCGTCCCAGCAACAAGCTGGGGTCCAGCTGTGGATGTCAGGGAGGCCTTTATCAGGTGGAAACAATTAGGGAAGGAATGGTGACCTGCATTGTATGAGCTATTGATGATAGTTCCCAGATAAGTTAAAGTTTATGGCCTAATTAAACCCCATCCCCTGCATCTTATCTTTCTTCCTGTATTTCCAGAAAATACAGCTGGAGGTATTTTCTGTTTGCCAGCTGGTCAACTGACCCAGGATCTGCTCCCTAACCAGCTTAGTTAAGGTGTTCCCTAACCAAGCACCCTAACCAGCTGCTTATTTCATTCCTTTTTACATTGCGTTATTCCCAGTGGTACAACCTCAGCAGAAAGGGAGAAGGGCATCATTTTTAGAAGAAAAAAACCCCCAAACCAAAAAAACCCCAAACCAAACCTCAAAACAAATCTGCAGTGGATTGAGGTGCTGAAATACATGCCCAAAGTCTTAATTTTGGTGTCACCTCAATGAAGCTGGGTGTATTTCAGCTTTTCCCACTCTGCAGCTTTCCTAAGAACAAATGCACTGGGACATCAAGGCCAGCATTCTGTCCCTGAGATGAGATAACCACAAATGCTAAAGGACAGGTGTCATTAAGAAGCCAGAACTGTATAAAATTCTCCAAATTCTTAAACTAATGCATCCCAAGGTCTTCAGTTAAAGGTATTGCCTTTGCCTTTGGTATCTTTCAATGCATTTTTATTCAGTTTTTGTACAGTTTTTGAACTACTCTACCCTTTAGATGCAACTACCTGTAGCAAAGAGTTCCATAGTCTAACCTGGCATCCTTTTCTGTTTTCTGAACCTGCCATGGACTCATCTCAGCCAGTATTTCCTGGTTCTCATCCTAGGAAAGATGCAATTTTTTGCCATGTCACTCATTACTTCATAAAACTGTCATATAATCTCCCATTTGTCTTTGTTCTCACCTGAAGTGTGCAGGTAAACTAGTGTGTTCCTTTCACAGAAGCTGATCTATTCCTTTGCCCATCCTTTGAAAATTTTCTGCTTCTAGGGAATTAATTTTGAAATGGGAATTAAAAATACACTATTTTTTTTCATCATTACCCAAATTTTGTCTCCTGCACCACATAAGCCTAGGTACAAAATTCAAGGCTCTGGATTCCACTTAGTGATTGTGTGGCTAGGATTACATATTGCATTATCCCAAATATTTGAATCATTGCCTCATTCTTACCACCTACCTATTTCTGCCAAGAGATCTGGTCTATATAAAAACAGCTTCATATTCTTGCGGAAACATGGGAGTCTTCCCATATTTCCAACCGCTTCCTTCATTTTACTAGTTCTTTCAGCTACTGATCTGTCTATAATAAATTAAGAATTTAAACAATTCAGCAGTGCTTCTGGCCTTCAATCGGTTTTCTCTTTACAATTACAGCATAAGCATTTGGATTTCCTGAATGACTTGTAATAAAAGCAGACTCAGCTCCTAAAATATGACGTTTTACTATATATCTGTGCAGATTTCCTGGTGCTAACAACAGTCTCTGTTATGGCAAAGACGACACTGGTCATCAGCGTACTGTCTAGATTTCTGTAACAAATCAGTCAATAAACATGTATTTTGTGTCCGTACAGTGGAGATGTATAGTTACTGCCAAAAAGACAGTGTCTATAAAAGATGACCAAACTGAATGTGCTTCCTAAGAGTATCTACTGATCAATACAACGGCATATATTTTAATTTTTTGCAGAATGCTGCAGCTTATGGAATAGTCATCTCCAGATAAACATAACAATTTCTAACACACCTGTATCCTTCTCAGAGGATTCCACTAAACTTAGATCAAATCCGCATATATAGAAGTTTAGACTGACTCCAATTATAAAGAAATGATGAAGTTACTTTTCAAAAAGCCCTAACACAATAGCTCTTTGTAACTGCTCCTAGTATTGACTTCCTGTAACCTGGCAGGTGCTAATTTTTTCTGCATGTCATGACAGAAAGATAAGTAACATCACACATATCAGATGACAAAAAAATAGTGGTTGTATGCCCTTGGTAATCTTCTGCTTTTCAGCATTTTCCATTGCTATTTCTACTAACAACCATTTATCACATTTTGATTAACAAAATTCTGACTGTATCTTCAGCTGCTGTAACTGTACTGCAGCCACAGAATCTACAGTAATTTAAAGCCATGAGTACACCGTTCTTTCCAGATAACACTACCATTAGACAAAATCTGAAAACAAATACTTCTAAATTAATTTGCCATTTTTCTGAACTTTTCCCCAAACTTCAAATCCTGTGGTAGAAGCGCTGCACTTTGAAGTAGTTTTTATTATACTGTATGTCACATACTTCCTATGTATCTTTGATTGGATAAGTTTAGATGACCACCTCCTACGAAACAGAATTATTGTTTTATTCCATTATTTTTTCTTCTTTCCTTCTACTACTTTAACAAGGCAGGAGGATTAACTTCTTAATTTCACACCTTCAGTGTAACCAAATTATTTTTGCAGTGTCTACTTGCAATATTTTTCAGAGAACTACTTGGATACTCAATTACTGTTAAAAGCCACTAGATTTCTATTGAAATTTCCTCTGCTTCCAAAAAGAATTTCAGTAATGTGCATACATTTGAAAAGAAACTACTTAGCAGAAATACATACTTCCCTGGACAAACAAATCCTTTTCTTTTTACGTAAAAATCTACATAAAGCTTCACAAGTAAAGATTGCTTTAATTCCCGTCAATCTTATCTGAAATTGCTGCAAGTCAATGTTTTTCTTTTGGACAATTTTTAGTGTTTCATAATTACTGTAGACATTACTATTGTAAGCTCACAGAGCCCTTTCTCCCTTGAATGTCTTGCTTTTTGATTCTTTTTTTTCCTCTTCATTAAGTATCCATTTGGACATACTCAGCTGGTGTTAGAGAATGGTATTTACCCTTTCAAGTCTTCAGTAACTTTTTTTTTTTAACAACTTCTAAACTAGCAGAGTGTTTACTATTAAATGCAGAGAAAAGAAAAAAAAAAGAGAGAGGATAATATTGCCTTTAAAAACTGCTCTTACAACCAAAAGCCTGGGAGAAATTAAAATTATTTTGTATTCTAACAATCAACCAGGTCTGTTCCACTTTCAACTTTTTTCTGGTGCTCCCTGCACCGGTGAGCAGCAGTTTGGTACTTTAGTTACCTTAATTAACTGTCTAGTACAGTAACATACAGAAACGTAGGGTCTATTGCACAAGTCTTATGACAAACAGCTGAGGGAACTGGGGTTGTTCAGCCTGGAGAAAAGGAGACTGAGAGGAGACCTTATTGCTCTGCACAACTACCTGAAAGGAGGTTGTAGAAAGGTGGGTCTCTTCTCCCAAGTAACAGGTGATAGGACCACAGGAAATGGCCTCAAGTAGCACCAGGGGAGGTTTAGATTGGATATTAGGAAAAACTTCTTCATGGAAAGAGTTGTCAAGCACTGGAACAGGCTGTCCAGGGAAGCGGAGGAATTGTCATCCCTGGAGGTATTTAAAAGATGTGCAGATGTGGTGCTGAGGGACATGGTTTAGTGGTGGGACTTGCAGTGCTAGGCTAACAGTTGGACTTGATGACCATAAAGGCCCTGATAGAACCTAAACTATTCTACACTTCTATACAAGCAGACACTTGCTACATTATAAATATTTTGTTAAGCCATTCTAAATACTTCATCTGAGATAAATACCTAGGACTTAAAACTAAGAATCCATACAGTGGAAAAGGGAAGGGAGGAAGAGGAGAAGAATCCTAAAGTGTAACTGTAACCAAATACGTCTTTTCTTTGATACTGAAAACAGAATTACTTTTAGACTTTTAGATTACTTTTTTTTTTCTCTGCATAAGAATGTAAATTCACTTGTCCCTTCAAATAATCCCACCACCAACAAAAAAGTCCCACAAACAAGAAAACCCCAAACAATCCCAAACCTCTTCCTTTAAGCTTGCATATAACAATTCACCTCTGCTTTCTGGCCTTGCTGCAAATTTGTGTATTTTGGAACTACAGCTCAGATCAGAGGAACAACACACTGCCCATAAAAACCTCTCTCTGCAGAATATTACACATTGGCAATGAATAGCTCACATCTCATACTTTCTTAACTAAGCATTCTCAGCTGAGAGGAAAGAAATAGGACTGTAACTCCTGGCTCATCAAGTCAAATCTTCTTTCCTCATATGCAATCACATCTTCCATACAAATACCACCACTTATTACAAAACCTTCGCTATAGAAAGAAATTAGACTTTTATCTGCACTACTGCTAAAAGAAAGACTGTTCCAGATCTTATATTTCAGGCAAGCTTACTTATGAGAGCAGGGTGAGCAATTCTTGTACTGGTATTGGCCAAAATTATATCTTTTTTTTTCTTTCTTTTATTCACTTCTAGTTCCAGCTAGTTATAGAGAGCTCTCGTACCTCCTTTGAAACTTTCTTTTGCTAAGCTAACCACCAAGATTTTCTAGGGTATGTCAGTAAAGCATTTTCCCCACAAAAGCTAGCTTTTCTGATGGAGCTCTGTGAAAGGAGTACTTGAGATTCCTGGTATAATTCAGGTGGGCCCACCAGCACATCCACACACCTTCTAGACAATTTGCAGCGATACAGACCAAGCCTGAAAAAACAGTAGTATAAAGCCTGACAGTATGTCAGTCACAGAGATCTTCTCTGATTCAGTTCACAACAGGTGCTTATTATTCCAATGTCTTTGTAATTCTTCACTGACCTGAAGGCCTTCTGTGAGATGGGAGGACTAAATTTCTAATATTAAAATTAAAGAAAGTAGAAAAAAAATTCTTTTGCCATGAAGGAAAGAATAGCCAACTCTTTTTTCCTCATCTACTTCATGTATCTCAAGAAAAAGAACAAAGCTTTTCTATGAAATCTGGCTGGATTCTTTCCTTCCTAGTGAAAAGGCACGCAGTATCCCAAGACCAGATCTATCTCTCCTAACTTCTTGGAGTGCTGAACAGTAACTACAGGTCATTGTGGCCTTCAAAACCAACTTCAGGATTTAAATTATTACTGCTAATGTGTAAGTTGCTACTATCCCATTTTAGAGAACAGAATATCCATCCAGTTCCACCTGGAGAACATTCACAGTTGTCTGTCTCCAGGAATATAAAAATGTTGTCAAAAGGAAATGGTTAAGAGCTCTACACCTGCCCACTGCTGTTTATTTCTCCTCTCTCCTTTGTGGTAGAAAGAGGGAGGGGAAAATTGCAAATGGCTCCTTTTCATCACATTTGTGTCTTGTGATCTTGGGGAGTTCAATTTCTCTCTCCCTCCCTGTACTCAAATCACTCCATAGCCTTGAGGTAAAGAGGAGCAGCTGTGAGTGCAGACAGGTGCCAATATTTTCATTCCCCCACATTTGTGTGTGGAAATACTTGGAATACAGTTAAACCTTACTCTGCTTCTGATGTGCGACTGTCCTTGGGCAGAAATTTTTCCTGTTAACAGGAACGAAGAAATAACTTATGAGACCCATTAAAAGAAAAAAGCCCAACCAAACAAAGCCCAAAATCATGAATGATTAAACTTGGGCATTTGTAAAGAATCAAGGAATGAATCTTTAGGTTTTAAAAGGTCACTGTATCAATTTCTGCTCCTGTCCAGAATTTCCTTTTAAAATTGCTATTTATGATTAAATAATGCAAAGACTTTAAAGTGATAAAAAGGCAAAAAATGAACAGAAATACGTAAGAACTATATAGATGAAATAGCAGAAGCATCTTAAAAACACAAGACTATTCCTAATAGATCAAATAAATGTCACATCTTTCACTGGACATTTCCGTTTAGCTGAACTCTTTTGCTTTTATTGAAAAAATGTCTGGTGCCTTTCAAAACAGTATTCTCGTTTCATTTAAGCATGTTTAAATTTCTGAGGGTTCTTTGTAAAAAGTATCTGTGCATGTATATACACATTTTTAATTGCTTGTTACAATAGATAGCTTTTGAATAATTATATTTTAATATGTCAGAGGTCAGTATTCTCAACACAACCACAGCATTTAAAAAAAAAAAAAAGCATTTTAAGATTTAAACTGAAGCAAACTGGCAACTTGTTATTTATAATAAACCAGTTCTGATTACCACTGCAAAACAGAACAAAGAGTTCAAGACAAACACATTATCCTTCCTATACTGCAGTGAACCATGTAAAGTAAGTTTTTTTATATACAGACATGCTTTAATTATTCTGAGGATTTTAATTTGCAGTTATGCAGAATACTTACTAAATTCTAATAAAGTGTTTCTGATTAAAAAGTAAATGCTATGTGTTCCTACAGTTTTATATTCATGATATTTTGACCCTCTGTGCTATTAATATCTACTACATTTTGTAAAAGGCCCCCAACATTTTCACATGTGTAACAGTTCACTCCTTTTAAACATACACACCTACAGACTACCAGTAATAAATAAGATTTCCATTTAAGATATTTTAAGTGTGACAATATTGCAGTTTTGTTTCAAATAATATTAACCCCTTAAAGGTTGCTAGTTTCTCTAAATGATTCAAAGGTTACCTCTGCATTTAGGTTGTCTGCAAGGCTTTCAAGAAACTGGCTTTCAATTGGATTCTGCTGAGTAAGAAGAGTCAGGTAATGACTGAGTTTATCGTGAGTTGTAATAATGATGCCTTCTCCGAATTTGTCAAACTGAGGCCGTCCAGCTCGACCAAATATCTGCATGACATCTAAAATTCCAAGGTCAACAAAGGAGCCTCTTTTTGCAGCATATATTTGTGTTCCCTGGTTGAGGAAAAGTTAATAAAAATTAACATAAATACACATGAATATAATCCTGATGAGCTGAATACTGAAATTAGGCAAATATAGCATGATTTCAGAAGTGTACTTTAACTAATCCTTTCATAATCTTTGATATATTTAAATCTTTACTATACAAACTAGACTCCCACTGGAGAGAATCAGTTTAATGAGATATAAATAACATTTCAAGTCAATCAGACATTTCCCCTCCAGGCCCAAAACCCACAATAAAGATCTTGCTATCTCTGCTTCTTTACAGTTTTCTTTTAAGACAGATGCCCACGTGCAGAGTAATGGAAGCTCTTACCTTAATAACAACAGCATGAGCAGGAAGATTGACACCCCAGGCAAGCGTAGCTGTACAAACTAGGACTTTGATATGTCCGTTAGAAAACAAGTTTTCAACCAAACTTCTGTCTTGCCGCAGCATTCCTGCATGATGAATACTAAATCCATCTGGAAACAGCTCGCGTAACTGCTTATTTCTGGATCTCTGTACCTAGAATGGAGAAGCATAAAAATTAAATTCACTTCTAATTACAGTACAAGAAGCACTGTATTAAAAACATTACAGAAAAAAACCCCATTGAATATTATTATGAGTCAGATGAAAGGAACTACTTCTATTAATGTCAAACTTTTTATCAATGCCAGTACATCATGATTTTCTATAAATGAATTTGACTTACATTCTTACTTTCCAAAGAATACACATAATTGTTTAAAAGAATACTTTTATAAAAATATAGCTTCACTTAAACAGAGATCCAAATTTAATGATAATCACTATGAACACTGAAACTGCGAACTCACATACTGCTTTTCCTTAAAAGCAACTCTTTCAGAATATGCAGGCAGCCAGGACAGGCTTAAGGCAGCAGGCCACACACTATACTTCACATTAAGGAGTGGACATCCTTCCCCACCACCAGTTGTTGCATCAACTCAGCACAGTGTGAATTAATGAATTCGTAGTATGGAATCAAGCTGTTCATCTACCCCTCATTTTTACCTTCCCCATGCGCAGAAGGCTAGGATCTCAGTGTGCAAAAGCTCAGGTCCTTCAGCCTCCCACCGCCTACAAGGTCTATAAGCTTGTCTCCCTTATTTCTGGGTGCTAGCTTTATCATGCTTCACCTAAACTGAGTATTGACTCAAAGTCAAGAAAACTAATACACTTCCCTCCCAAACACTAAACTCTGAAACTGAAATTGCTTCTAGTGTGTCTTCCAGAAGCAACTGGGAAGGAAAAAAGAAACCCAACCACTTCAAGAGCAGACCCAAACCACCAGAGTTCATGGCATTTTAGCCCAATGGGAATAGTTGTCTTCCTGTTCAGAAACACAGCTTTGAGCTAAAGCTCAAGTATCATGAGAAGTATAGCTCTTTTATTACAATTAAGAGGAAAGGCAGGGTAAGCCTGTTGTAAACTGGAAAAAAGGACCTTCAACGAAGCGTTTATCAGCTTAAATATGTCAGAAAGCATGCCGTATACGATCTCTTTACCCTTGCCTCTGGCTACTGCTTCCTCAGATCTTCACATTTCAATGTTCCTGATTTGCCACAAACACCTGTGATTTTCCTCCCATCTTTTCCACATTCCTAACTGCTGCATTCACTGCATTCCAAAACTGATAACTGCTGAATACGACATCAGGAGGGTTGTGATAATGACGACTCTAATCTTTCCCTAAAACAGAATTTTTATTATCGTTGCCAGCAGAGAATCTCTTCTTTTCCATAGACCACAAGACCATTAGGAATTTTTTGACTATCATTGTATTTTCAGCCCTGTATATTACTGTAAATTAATTCTAGATCAAATTATAATAATAATAATTATTATTACTACTACTACTATTACTACTTCTTCTCTAAATCTTCACATTTCCTAGTACCTGACACAGTCACTGAAAGTTGGCTTATCGGACAAAGAGTGAGTAAAGCAAAGCAAAATATGCTTCACAGTACTGGCATACTGCCAAACATAAGCAATAAATCTCTGCAAACAGAAATAAATAGGGAGATGGGAATGCAATTATAAAAGAGGACATGAAAAGAAAAATACTGTAGGAAAACCTTATTTCTCAGCTTCACAATTATCCCGCTTCTCAGTATCTGATCTTTCCTACTTTAGCAGTAATTATTTACTATTCATTTAAGGGAAATCAAACTCAGTTTTTAACTACACATGATTTTTGGCAAATTTAATTAACTGCTGTAGTGGTTAAAAATGAATAAATAAGAAATTGAGAAAGTGGCAGTGCAGTTCATGAAGCTTATTCTTTACAAGCTAGCAAATGGAAACTAATACTTCATAAAGAACACAAATGCACCGAGGTTTGCCATTATAGTGTACGAACAAAAAATCTCACAGAAGACAGGCAAGTGGAAAAGTTAAATCAGCTGTAAATCTGAGAATCATTATGATACAGAAATTTAGATTGATCTTGATTACATTCAGAATGTGGTGTAAGCATTTAATAATGTAACTAATTAGTTTTTGTCTTAAATAAAGCAAATCTTCCTATGTAATAGGAAAACTATCAGAAATGTCACTTTTTTAGTAGAGCTGCTTGTATTGGTGTCACATGACTATTTTATAGATATTAAAATAACTACTTTTCAAAAAGCACAATTATTCAATATCAAAAATTACACTTGAAATATTATAATCTGTAGCTGAAAATCCCAGCAGGTTGAGAGAGGTGATTCTGCCCCTTCACTCTGCTCTGAGGAGACCCCACCTGGAGTACTGCATCCAGCTCCGGAGTACTTGGCACAGGACAGACATGGACCTGTTGGAGCGGATCCAGAGGAGGGCCATGAAGATGATCAGAGGGCTGGAGCATCCCTCCTATGAGGACAGGCTGAGAGCTGGGGTTGTTCAGCCTGGAGATGAGAAGACTCCGGGGACACCTTATTGTAGCCTTTCAGTACTTAAAGGGGGCTTGTAAGAAAGATGAGGACAGACTTTTTTCTAGGCCCTATTGTGATAAGACACGGGGTGATGGCTTTAAACTAAAAGAGGGAAGATTTAAACTAGATATAAGGAAGAAATTTTTTATGACAAGGGTTGTAGAACACTGGCACAGGTTGCCCAGAGAGGTGGTAGATGCCCCATCCCTGGAAACATTCAAGGTCAGGTTGGACAAGGCTCTGAGCAACCTGATCTAGTTGAAGACATTCCTTATCATTGCAGAGGGATTGGACTAGATGGCCTTTAAAGGTCCCTTCCATCTATGATTCTATGAAATCCTGTTCTCAAATCTCCACAACAGAAAAATTACATACCCTTGTAACCTGATTGGTTATGTTGCCTAATGTGATTGCAGGCAGGGCAACTTACTATTTGGAAACTAAGAAGAGTAAAATCTTGTACTGTCTATGGAAGGAAACTGCATTTGTTTACCATTTTAGGAACTATGATTTCATCTAGTTAGAGAAAGAACCTTGTGCATACAGGAAAAAAGGAGGAGAAAAGGGAAAAATTTGTGACAAAAACCACATTAAGATATGGTAATGCTAGTCTGACTATAATTCAAGTACTTACAAGCTTAAGATTAACCAACCATTTAAAAATACGTAGGTACACCTAAACGTATCCATATAGTTGTGTTTAGAAAGAATATCCACATGCTTCTAAAATCTACCCCACATTCTAAGCCAAGATCTTTGAAATGCTTAATACTCACAGGATTTTTCTGTTCATTTATTGAATATATGAACGGCTAGGTTGCACAGTAACCAGTTTAGAGATACATTGAATAACATTTTTCCAACACAGATGACGACAAACTTTTTTAAATGAAAAACTCAAATCCCACTTTTGATAGGAGAAAAAGAAGTGCCAAGCAAATCAAATCACTAAGTATCCTCAATGATTCCATTAACTGCACAGAAATTACATTAATTCTTTTTCCCATGAATTTGTGGGCATTTTAAATTACAAAGATACAAGGCAAGTTAGTTCAAGAACAATGAAATAACCCAATCTTACAAAGTTACACTTGAGAAAATAAAATAAAAAAAATAAATCATGTATCTTGGTGATGGCTTGGAAGACTGCTCACACAGCATATCTGTTAATGCCAACATATTTGCAAACAAACCTCATAAGCTCTTGTGCTAATGAATCGCACGGTTATTCTATTAAATCTCTATTTTAAATGTTGCAGACACAACAAAACCAACAACTACTAAATAAGGCAAGTGAAACTATAAAGAGCTATACTACTCCCATCCTGTTCTATTCCAGACCAAAAGGTTTTGCTTAAAATTTATATGAAATGTTACTAAGTGCCTCAGGTGTACGGTGAAGTTGTTATTATGAGATCTGGCACTGGTCTCCTGATTAGAATTGATTTTCTTTCCCCTCCCTTATTGCTCAAGAGGGCTGCAGATTTATGACCTTTGCTTACATGTGTGTGCGCATCTAAAACAGTATCTATTAAATAAATTCCTAGCTTAGCTTGCTGCCACCTATATTTCTCCTTTAAATGTCTTGAATTTCATGTAGTTCTTGATTAAGACACATTAAAAATGTCACAGCTAGACACAGAAAAACGTCATGCTTAATTTTAATGAGAAGTGAGGCATATGTTGCAGAAAAAAAAAGATTTAATCAAGCTTTAGGGTTTTTCAGTTAAATAGTTAAAAAAAGATAACACCCTTCCTTACCCTTTGCTTGCATTTGGTATCATAAACATATCACCGTTCATAAAGATTATAAGATGCATGCTCTTTGCCTGAACTGCCCATACTACATGAATCAAAGAATTAAATTGTTAATACTTAGAGGGTTTTTTAATTATTTTATCTAAAAACAAGCAAAAAGAGTAATAAAGCTTGGTTATGAGAAACAGCTGCCACTAAATTAATTCTTGCTAAGTGAAACATCAATTTATATCTTTTCTTTTATCTCCAATTGCTACATTCATCTAGGATAGTAGTTTACCGTTGCTTGGTAAAATCAGATTTTTTTTTTCCTTTCTGTAAATTACTTATTTTCCCTTTTCGCTTCCTCATTTTGAATATGTTTTTGTTTGCAACTTTGAATTTTGGTGTTTTTACCCCACTAATAACACAGTTTTTGACTACCATGTATTTTCTTCCAGTAACAGGAATAGCAGAGGCTATTCCGGTATTTTTCTCATGATCACCTTACTATAGCAAAACTTCATGCTTGTGACTGTATGACTCAATCATTCTAATTTCCTTTCTCTGGAGTTCACAATAGGGCAGCACTTGCAGTTTGCTCAGAATGCATCATCATATTTGTTCACTGGTTTGAGTAATTCTGAGCAATTTATTCCCATCCTTCATTCTCTGCACTGTCCTGACACTCTGCAAAGTACTAGCTCTTAATTTTGAGGCCTCATTAGCTTCACTTGATGAGTGCTGGTGCTCAGATAGCACAGATAATCAGAGACACCTAAAACAAAGTTATCTTTTGCTGCAGCCTTCCATGAAGGGCAGTTTTAATTAGTACTACTACTGCGTCATGAATACAATTCAATTATTTCCAAAATAACTATTTTGTAACTTTCCTGAAGACATCTGAAAGTGTAATTCTTAGGTTGACCGTCTAAATTGTTTTAAGTTCCAACAGGACAAAACCGCCCTCTTCCTCATTCTTACCAATCATATTGCTGAATCTGCTCTGCTGGCTCATTTAAAGAATACTGATTGTCTTTCAAAATTTATGAGATCAAGCTAATATGGGAGAAGACTCTGTCCATTCAGGAAGTACAGGGAAAAAGAGGAAAACAGAGAAAAGCAGAATGAAAAAAGAGAAGCTGAAAAGTCCACTAGTGGGCTTATTCCTGTTCATTAAATACAAAAAACTTACATGACCAGCATGTATAAGGACCGAGAGAAATGGAAAGAAATGATCAAAGGATTGCATGATCATTGATCATTTTTGCTCTTCAGAATTTACTAGATACATAGATACATATGGCATATTAATTAATCTATACAAGTTAAATCTTTAACATAAGTTTTAGTCTTTTATTCACAACTGCTGTTTAAAAGGGTAGAGATTAAAACTTAGACGGTGCCAATAAACTATGAGAAGAGGCTTTTAAATATGAAGTCAAAATAAAATAATTTCTTGTTACAGAAAAATACATGAGACTCCTTAATGTGCCCAGTTACAACAAATATAAGAAACCTAGAGAAAATACTAAACGATGGAGCTGAGCTGTAACACTATCCAACAGTTTATGAAAGAAACTGAACGTGAAGAAATACAGATTGGAGTCTAAAGGGAGAAAAAAGGAATGCATTTGGGCTACAATGATTCTACCTGAGGACTCTCCCTTTATGAATTAGAACTTTTATTTGTATTATTCAATTTGTACTGTCTGCATAATAACTAAGCTATCATCAGCTGTTTCTAGGACAAAGATAAAGTAGCATGTTACGTGGTAAGCGCAAGATTAAATTATTATTTTGTTACAGAAGCAAAGAATTAACTTTGAAAGAAATCTTCCCTGAAGAATTTAAAAGTTGACTACATTTCTGGGATGAATATATATTAAACAATCAGTTCTTATCTTGTATTACCTTCCATACCTCGAGTAACAGCATGAAATGGAAAATTGTTACTATCTACTAAACACGTAGTAATACACATAGCACTGAATATACTAAATCATATATAAGCAACTTGTCATGAAGCTCTTCGGTAAAGTTATAAATCAGACACCCAATGATTCAATACGCTGGATTCAGGTAGTGCTTCTGTGTTGATATATCCTCACATTACTTCCCTTGCTCCTTCCTAGGAATAACAGCATTAGCTTGACTGACTGTTCACCCTGCAGCTGGTTCCTCTGCAGAACCCAAAGACTACTGAGAGCTCCTCCCAAGCAAGACGACTTGCATGACCTAGCAGATCATTTCTGGATGCATGCAGGCTGGTCAATATGCTATTCAACTTAATAAGTATGCATGCTCATTCTCTACATCTTCACTTTTTAAATGTATGTAGCTATTAACTTTGTATAGTTACCCTGAAGTAATATCTCTGTCCAACACTTACTCTTTTACTGGGTTATAATTAGTGGGTACCTGGCAAGACAGTATTTGAAGAAGGTAATTCTAGCAAACAAATGTGGATCAGTTTGAATTTCTCCTGGAAGAGTCAATAATCTAATTGTCTTCCTCTGGAGATTTAAGTTCACTGTATTAAAGTTAGAATTGTTTAAACCTATGAGTTACTGCTTTGATCAATTTTACCGAAATCATCTCAGTAAGTTCTGTAAAGTGCTCTAAAAATACCTCTGAAGGAGAAAGAAAAGAGAGTATTGTGACTGCTTTGCTTAAACGCCTTCCTCTACCTGTGTAAAGATAACAATTCAATTCTTTGAGTGCAATCACCAGGAGCACATAATTCAGAACTAATTTTCCATATTATCGTATTAGAACTGTTTTTCTTCTGAACCTTCTCCTCTTTGTGTGTATGCAGGTTTCTACTGATTTAGGGTTGCCTCCTATGAATTTGCAACTTAGAAATACTTGTTTAGGAATCTATCTATCCTCAGTCCCAGAAGGCTAGACTATTTTTCAGTTGTGGCACTAAAAGCAATTCTCTCTACATGCACACATAATTTTCTGTGGGACACAGCTACCTTCAGTGAAATTTAAAAAAAAAATATTTCAGGTATCTATAACGTACTGGGTTCCTGTAGTTTGTAAAGCACAGAGTCACTGCAGAGTGAAGTATCAAAGAATTCAGTTTTAATGTATTTAAATCACAGTTAGAAAAACTGCATGAAAAAGAGATGGGAGGAAAAGTTTAGACAATCAGGAACAATTGCCAAGCAACCAGTCCAAGTTATGACCATCTTATTCTGACATAGTTGTATTTTTTTATTGAAGTGAAACAATGGCCTCTTTTCTCCAAAGCTATACAATTTTCACTGTGTATGACTGTCTTGACATATGGTTAGATGATACTTATATTTTAGTATACCCTTTTGCTTATCTTCATTACTTAGTTGTTTACTTTTCAGTCCAGGTTCCTAACTCTTCTGCTTTTTAGAGGATCAGTGTTTCCAGATGTTCTTTGATGAAAAACACTCAGGAAGCTGTTGTTTCCTTTAAAGGAAAATGAATTCTGTAAATATGGACCAAAAAGATTTGTCTGCTTTCAAAAGTGAAGTGACTTAAAAATCTTCTGCTAATAAAGAAAATACGAATTATTGCTGGAACACCACTACTACAACAGTAGTGGTAACTGTTGGGAATTTAAAATCTGGCAGTTCAATGATTCCCTGATGTACTTTGCATATGATAGATAATATTGCAATTTTTCAAAATAATGCAGGTTTAAGATGTACTTTGCAGTTGTACACATAGGAACTTTATTACTTATGTCTTTGTGCCCCAATCAGAGAATGGTTTCAAAAAAATTCCTGTGAATTATCCTTTTCTTCTCCTTTGATTCATAAGGAAAGGAAGTGTAAGGCAGAACTTCTGGCACATTTTTCTATTGCCCTGGCCTTGCCACAGATCATAACCTATTTATTGCACAGGTTCTGTTTCATCCAGTTGGCACATTAGAGAGTGATGACTACCAGTTAAAGAATGGATTGTTAAGGTTCAGAAATGTCTTGCCTTATTGAGTGTGCTCCTTTTACAGTACACTAAGTTACATCATAGCAGCCTCATCTTTTTTTCACTGGAAAAGTTACATGTTGCATAGAGAATGAAATAAGATTCCACAGGAGGAGAAAGAACAGCATTCAGATTAAAAACCCTGAGCAAGAGGTGTACATTTAATTTAATCTTTGATTCCTCAGCTCTACCATCTATAATGCAGAAGATAAGTGTTTACAGACTTCACTGATGATAGAAGCTAAGGAAATTCAGTATTGCTAAAACATTACATTTTTGAGCCAGCCAGACAAGCCAAGAACAAAAGAATCGCAAATGCGAGTTTGACCGTGTGCAAATGATGGATTTGCAACAAGTCACTGAAGATACAGACATAGTTTCAAATCACCTCACTTAATGCCTAGCTGTTATAAAGCAAAAAAAAAAGAAACTACGGACTAAAGTAACCTAACATTTCACTTCAAGCCAAACTACGGTACCTGCTTTATAACTGAATTACTGATTCTCAGATAAAAGGGTTTAAGAATTTAGAATAAAAAAAATAATTCTTCTCTGTGAACACACATGGAAAACATCACTAGGTTTAGATAGAAAGAAAATGTTTGATATAATGACCCAGTTAAGGCTCCACCACTGAGTGAAAATACAGTAAAAATAATAATAATTTTCATATATTGTATAATGATAAGCATCTTTCTATTGTCTATAGCAAGTGCAATAAAAAATATTTAGACACTTTTGTATTGCCTCAGTATGATGAAAATCTGGACTTCACAGTGGACAGAAACCTGTGCCTAAATAATCTCAAGACTTATTAAAGGAAGTGTCAAAACATTTATGTTTAGCAATAACATGAAAATGCACACCAGTTAAGACTGAATCAATTGTTTTACACCACGATTTTAAAATGTATCCAAATCATGTAAAGCTCTGGTTCTTTCTTATCAATTTAAAATTAAACTGTTTTCTCTCTGTAAAATAGAGCAAGGTATCTACTCTTCTCCAGCCCTTGAGACAGGAAGTCCCCTTGTCGTATTTGTTAACCACTTGGAGTACATGGATGAAAAAGTCATCAATCTTGGTCTGTTTTACTGACAGCAGAAGTTTTCAGCACGGTGTTAGAAAACTAGCCAGTAGGGAAGATACACAGCAAAAAAAAAAAGAAACTGAGAGACAGAGAGACAGTTTGATGCCATGCAAGTGTAGCACTGCAACACCGAGGATGAATTTGTATAGGTTTCAGTTTGAATACTGACATCCTCCAGAGACCTAGTTAAACCTTTTGTTGCTGTGCTTAACCGTGCAAAGATTTCACTATTTCTGCTCCAACAGGAAACTGATACCGCATGGTTTCTACAAAAATATTGGTTATATTTGAGAACACCTCTTTTGCTTTGCAATACTGAAGATTGCCCCTCTGCTGAGCTATGACAATACTGCATGCATTTTCACTCTGAGACAATGAAAACAGAAAGTGTTTTCAAGATTCTTCCAATACAGCTGCAGCTTACTTATTGCATATCATCATGATTTTTAGTGAAACTCCTCCTCAAATACTATACTGACTGAGACATCATTAACCCTGCAAGGAAAAAATCAATTTGTGAACATTAAGCATATTTCTCATTTTATATATAAACCGTAACAGTCCCCAGAACTTCACATTTATGCAAGTGACAGACAGAGGATTCTTCAGAAGAATGGAATTTATCTTACAAATTTTAGAGGTAATTGGAAATTTGTAGTACGAATTAATAATCTGTAGGGTTTTTCAAACAGTTTTAGATTGGCATCAGTTATGTAGGACCATGAAAAGCTGAAATTTATCTTAAAACAGGAAAAAGAAAATTTTGGAGACATGAACCCTAGGTATTAAATGTCTTCTGATTTGGTACTGTGGGACCTAGGAGTCCTGGTGGACAACAGGATGACCATGAGCCAGCAATGTGCCCTTGTGGCCAAGAAGGCCAACGGCATCCTGGGGTGCATCAAGAGGAGTGTGGCAAGCAGGTCAAGGAAGGTCATCCTTCCCCTCCACTCTGCCCTGGTGAGGCTGCATCTGGAGTACTGTGTCCAGTTCTGGGCTCCCCAGTTTAAGAAGGACAGGGAGCTGCTGCCGAAGGCACAGCAAAGGGCTACAAAGATGATTAGGGGGCTTGAGCATCTTTGTTACGAGGAAAGGCTGAGGGAGTTGGGTCTCTTTAGTCTGGAGAAGAGAAGGCTGAGGGGGGATCTCATCAATGCTTATAAATACTTAAAGGGAAGGTGCCGGGAGGAGGCCAGTCTTTTTTCAGTAGTGCCCAGTGACAGGACAAGAGGTAATGGGCACAAACTCGAATATAGGAAGTTTCATCTAAACATGAAGAGGAACTTTACTTTGAGGGTGGCAGAGCACTGGAACAGGCTGCTCAGAGAGTTGATAGAGTCTCCAACTCTGGAGACATTCAAAACCAGCCTGGACACCATCCTGTGCAACCTGCTGCAGGTGGACCTGCTCTTGCAGGGGGTTGGACATTCTATGATTCTATGATTATCAATGTCTGATTATTACCAACACCTTTGACAATTGTGTTGACTTTTTTGTTAGTTTTATTCCAAATTACTACCAGGCTGCTCTCTGAAGTTCTGCAACCTCAGTGCAGAACTGTGAATCCTGTGGACTATTAAACATTGTTCAAAGTCAAAGGTAACATGATGTCTTTACACACCTTAAAAGGGCACAGAAGTAGCACTGAGTAAGTGATGAAAGAAGAAGGTTTATATTAGTATGCTCTTTTGGCCGCAGACTTGGGAATTTGGAGACAGATTGTCAGTTAAACTGAGGTAACTATTAGGCTTACTGCCAGAGGAAACCAGCTGATGCAAGAAAGGAGCACTGTGCAGTCACCTCCACAGAGCTCCATTTTACAGCCAGATCCTTTTCAAATATAGGGTATTTTCCCTCCAGACCTCTGTTAAATTATGAGATCTCTTGTAGTTTTAAACTCTAGCTACTGAAAAAAATCCCAACCCTCTTTTTTTAAAAAAAATCCCTAAATCCAGCCTTTGTCATCCCAATATTTGATGTCACTTACTAACATTGTGTTTTGTACTTCAAGAAGTCTGCAAGATAACTGCTTTATAAAGTATAAAAATCACAGAGATGAAGACAATTATATATAATTAAATTTAGCTTTGAAAGACTGTTGAAAGTTGTTTTCTACATCTACAATTCTTTAAGCACATACCTAGCACATATGCCTCCTCTCCAAGGCCAGTATTTTGAGCAAAGGAGGACTTATTTTCTTTTTTACAGCATATTTACAGAGATTTGAGAAAAAAAAAATGCATTGATGTTAATTCATCCATTTGGTTTGTCTGGGGTTTGTAAACTAGATTAGAAATCTCTGTCAGAACTGAGGAGTTAAGATACTGCAATTTATACACCATTATTTTAAAGCAGGCTAAACAGTTTCTTCAGCAAGCTAACTTTAAACATCTTACATAGCAGATAGATCTCATGGGAAATTTAAGAAAATATTACACATACAAAACATACTATGGAGATTAAATTACCTGGTGTGGGAAGAAGTAAGGAGATTTGTAACTTTCTCACTGCAGCGGATAGCAGCACAAAACAGGTGAGAGGAGAGCTGCTGCGCTGCTTCCACAGTCCCTCTCCAACCCTGATTAATTTCCATTTTTCATACTCTGTTTACTTATCGTGCATACATTAGTGCTAATGACTGTTCAAATGTTAGATGCCATACTGTGAGCTTAATTTTCTTTAATCTTTTAATTATATTAAGTCTTTCTTCTGTACAATTAATAGCCATATCGGTTCAAATCATTACATTCTTCATGCCTTTCCTCTCCTTAAAAATGTTCTTAATCTCACAACTCTGTCTTCTTATAAAAGCAGCCTAATCGCAAAAGGCTTTGCAAAATTCTGTACCTAAACGTTCAACCTGTATGTAACGCTGCATTTATTGGGGTGTTAGGACACTAGGAGGAAAGCAAATAGTAAACAATGCCAACACTTGCCTTAAAATCATTATATCTATATAATTTGCCACTTGAAGGAACAACATTTTAAATCTGAGTATGTTTATATTGACAAAAATAACTGGAGTTGAAGTAAAAACATATAAAAAACCACAAAACATTTTCTCTCTACTTTAAGACTGAAAGCCAACAGTATCTATGTAAAATAGTTCTATAGCTAATACTGCAATCACTTTGAGGACTTATTAATAGCTTTCCTATATAAAGAGAAACTTTTCCGGACTATAGAGAACTGAACCATATACCATGGTTCAGTACTAAGACAAATACCATGTTTGCAGAGTTTCGTACCACACACATACTACAGGGTTATCATCAGGATATCAGTTTTCTGTGGTTTCAAGATGGTAATACTGAATTATGAATTAAAATCAGAATAAAAGGAGTGGAGAATCTTTGGCTCTTGCGATCTGTATGAACTTTTAATTAGATTCAATGTGACAGATATTTTAAAAACTTACTACTTTGCTAGATTTTCCCATTATGCACTTTGAAAGCTGATATAAAATATTACATTGTATATAAAATTAATGTAAACAACATAACTTATAAATAATACAAAATATATTGCAAAAAAACCTTGGTGATCATATCATCACTCATCTTCAAAAATCGGTTTATACCTGTAAGAATATTTTACTTCGCAAATTTCAGTCTAAACATTTGAAGCTATTCAAGAAAAGTGTTTCCTTCTGTTAACTTTGCATTTGGATTTCAGCTGATTTTTAAATTGATTCTTTGAGCTCCAAATATAGAATTGCCAATTATCTTGTCACAGAGATTTTACACAGAAAGGAAACACAGAGGCTACGCTTACCTGTAACGCTGGTGTTATCTCTACTATCCCCAGTGACCAGTCACTACAGGAAAACCTACTGAGCCTGTTTTCTGCGATAATATCAGACAGCCTTTCTGATCAGATTTACAGAAGCAGACTGATGATTTATAATTCTTGGCATTGAATTTTCAATCTTGAGATCAACCTAGAAAAGATTTCCTNGCATCACTTGAGGTAACTAGATAGTTCTATCATACTTGTTTAATCTGCACGCTGCTACAACCAAAGATAAGAGGGCCAGCTAACGGTGTCTGATGCAGAGAAACATCCCTAGAAAATAAAGTAACTGCCTGACCATTTGAGACAGGCCATTTTGCCAGCAACTGGATTTGTCAAGGTTCAGTCTGAGATGAAAACATTGCACATGTCTCCATGCACATCTGTACAGGTGAAGCAGGAGTCTGAGCACCCTTCACGGTCAATGGGCATCAGGGCTTGTACAGCATTTCTGCTCCCTGATCGCCCCCATGTCTGCTCGTGGTTGAGCTCCGGTGCCCTCGCGGCTCCGCTGCCTGAGATGCACTGAACTCCCCCAACCACAACCAGAGCTCAGACACAGCACGCATTTGTAGTTACCACGTGCAGTCTCCCAAATTCTGCGTGCTTGAATCTTAGCTTGACAAGCACTCGGCTGGCATGTTTCAGATTTAGACTAATGAACAGGAATTATCCTGGAAAGAATTAAAGACAAAACAGACCCTCAAATAACTTTCCGTTGCAACAAATTTCTATTGTAACTGATTCAGGTGGTATTGTCTCAACAATCCCAGATGGCACATACCAATAATAGCTCTTAATTATCACTCACTATTCTGAGTAAATTGGAATTTGCATTATCTGTCTTTACACTAATCGTCGTTCTGATACTGAATACCTTCTATGACAGAGAAAGTGAAGAAACAATTGCAAAGTTAATGGTCATATACATGAAAATTAATCAGATTATACTACGGATTTAAATGCCTGAACATAACAGAACTAAAGAACATCACAGTAAAAAGGGGAATGCAGACATTTCTACTGGCAACAATGGTAGCTTATTCAGAGGGCACCATTTATCATAAATTCATTTCATAGGTTAGAAACCCCAAATATAATTATCCACCTTCCCATAAAACATTACATTCCCATAGCCCTTTCTTTGCCATAGACAAAGTTATGCAATACATTCACAGAATCTGTCATCACCACACTCAGTACACGTCATAGTGCTACTTAAAAAGTATGACAAGAAACAGTCTTCTCCAATGTGACAAAGTTGAAAAGAACATACTATAACTGAAATGTTCCCAAACTGTTGGTGTTAGACAAATAGGATTAAATGCCTAGTTAATCTCAAGTTTACCCTAACAAGAAAAAGGATAGCAGATGTTAAGTGATTTTTTTTTCTTATTTTTCTTATTTGTGCAAATCTCTGCAGTTATTGGTTTACTTTTTAGGTTTAGAGTAAAATTCAAGAGTTTTGTGTTTGATGGCATGAGTTACCTGTGAAACCCCTAAGTTGTCTGAGTCCTTGGTATAAATTCAGCCATAAAGGAAAAAAGGTTTTCACTAACATCAGAATTAAGTATAAACTTTATGGGGAATCCCAACTCCACTCCTTCAAAATACCAAAAGAAAATGTTTGGTGGAGTACTGGTACTGCTTCAACCTCCACCTTTACACACAGTACATACTTTTTATTACAGAACAGAAAACTGAACTCAGGAAAAATCTAGATTACTGCTTTAACTGATCACTCCCTGTATTCACACCAGCCCCTTTATAATCACAATAAATTTTGATATGTCTCTCCTCCAGAAAAAGACACAAATCCATAGAGCTATTTTGTGAAGCTGCGTTCAGGAGTAATCAATTAATCCTCCTGCCTTTATTCCAACTAATCCCAGTTCTGATGCCTGAAACTAATTTCATACATGCACTTCATAAAAGGAAATACAACCCAAATTTCACTACTAACTGTTATTCCAGTAATCATAACAGTTACTAACATAGAAAAACAGATGCTTAAAACTGACAGCTTTTGTTAGTTTCCTAAAACATGTACCATTCAAGAATTATTATTGGCAGCAGTGAACGTAGTCCATATTACTATACATGTACTTTGTACGTATGTACTACACAAGTATATTATACATTATACTTACTACACATGTAACTTATCTATCCATTAATGTATGCAAGAAGAGAAAGAGAAAGGAAGAAGCAAGGCAATAAGAAAAAATTATCCCAGAAATTTCGTATTAATGTAAAGAATCCGTCTCTCAGGTCAAGCAGAGAGTTGCACTTCAGTCTAAATGCCTGGAAGTAGAATATATTTATGCATTTATTCTTAATTCTTAGTCTTCAAAATGCTCTGAAGTGAAACAATGAACAAGGGCCTTTAACCTACCATAAAATCAGCATCATACATGTACATTAAAAAGTATGGCCACAAGGTGGCTCTCAATACTCAGCATTGAAAAATATAAATCTGAAAATTAAATAAAAATCTCAAGTAGCTTTGTTTCCTTAAAACTAAGTAGTTTCAGCTCACTTAATCTTAAAAACATTTATTTCCACTCTCGACAAACACTTTGAAGATATTTCAAATTGACTTTGTTCCTCAACATCATGAATCCTTATATGAAGAATTCCAATGAGAGATTTCCAGACTCAATCTTAACAATATCATTTTCCTGTAGTCACATATTTCCCCCAAAATCTGAGCCCTTTTGACAGTTGGAATTCATATAGACATAACTGAAATAATTTATTTACTGGTTTTTGATTTAGTTTTGAACTATTTACCAGTACTAATTCTGTTTCATGATGAAAACTGTAGGAAACTTCTACATAGAACATGAATTTGCATGCGGATAGCATCTTCTACATCTTGGTTTTTTCCAATATGCTCTAGCTACATTCTTTATGTCCTTAATTACCATTTTATTTTTCCTTTTACAAGTTTAGTTGGGGATTTTGTTGGCAACTTTCTACCTATTTCTGCAGTCATTTTAGTTTAAAAAAACCCCTCTCTTTATTTAATGTTTAATTTTCCCACAAGTGTGGAAATCTGAAAGTTAAAGAAACTGGACCATTTGGAAAAACTAATAAATAGGGTTATGACTGTCAAACCAGTAAAGAATTATTACTTGATTCTGAACCAACTTAATTATAGACGTGTACAGCACTCTGAAAGGACAGAAGTCTCTTACAACCATCATCTTGGATATATTCCTTAGACGAGAGGATCTTGGTGGTTACTTCAAGGAATATGCCCCTCACAGGAAAAAAACCCTAAAAGAATATCTGAAAATAACTATTACAGCTGTTTTGAAATTCAGGCCCATGGAGCAAGAGACCAGATACGCTTTCAATGCTATGCTACAGTACAAACACTTTTTTATTACATTATAACTATTGAATCAAGAGCCCAGAAAATAATTTCTGAGTGTAAAGGATCATTAAAAGTATTACAACTAATAGTGGTGAATCTATAAGAGTGTTTTTAACCCATGAATCACTGGGACAAATTCACATTTTCTTACTGCTTTCAGTTCCAGAAGCTTGCAGAAAATCCCCATCTGCAAAAAGTTAAACACTGTGCAGTGTTTTCTCTATGAAACACTATTTTGTGCTGTGTTAAGTTGTGTCCTTAGGGCTTACTCCAAAGCCAACAATCTCTTTCCCGTTAGCTTCAATATGTTTTTCAATGAAATGCTTCAACTGCAAAACAACTAGGACTATGTTTAATTATTCAGCAATACTACAGTTTAAATGAAAACATGGCAATACGATGCTGAAGGTTTCAAACTCTTTTCAGATTTCTGATTGCTGTCCTCGATAAACATATATAGCATGATAACTGGAAAAAGCGATCTCAAGAATCAAAGACTTTGCACTTGAATTCTACATTTGATTACAAAATTCATGTATAATAAAAGCCAGAGGTACCCTCACAGACAGAAAATGGGCAGTCCTTTTCACCTTTGATGCAATGGCCTTTGATTCCTGAGCTAACTACTTTTATTATTATTACGAAGAGTCTAGAAAGGCTTTTACAAAGCTTTTGACACTCTAAATTCTAATGCTTAAGGCTTTGCCATCCACTACTAGGTTTTTAGCATTTTGTCAACAGTTCTCAGTCTTAGAACTTCCAAATTTATAAGCCAACGTTGAACTAACTTCCTGCAGTTTTTAGCTATCTTAAAAAAACCCCAGAAGATAGAGAAGAAACCTTAGCACATCAAGTACTAAACTAGAAATCATAATTTTAAACACAGAAATAATGACAGTTTTGCATATGGCAAATTCAAATTTCATTTCATAGTGTTAATACTCATAATCAAAATGAATAATACAGCATCACCTATAGAAAATGATGGATCCCCACAGTAGTTACCAGAAATTAACATGGCTTCTTCAAAAATGCCACTCAAGGTCGTTATTCAAGAGAGAAGCTCATACAAATCCTTATTTGGAAAAAAATCCTTTAATTCAAGAGAAAAACATATCAGAAACCTTGACGCTTTCAAGGTTAGTGCATAAGATTTCTGAAGCGGAGGTTGAATTTGCCAGTGAAAACCGAGCAGCAGCCAGTAAATATTACCTGTCAAAGAGCCAAAATGCTGCAAACTCTTTTGGTCCCTAGTACGGTGTTGGTGTGCAGACTCTCTCAGGTCTTACCGAGTTCAGGCAACCAGCAGCTGAAGATTTTTTTTGATTGTTAGGAAAAATTAAGTTACTAGAAGTGGTTTTACTTATCTTTACCTACACAAACTTCATTTTGGTCTCAGTCCTATTGTATCTATTGGCAAACATGGACAATTGGCTAATTTTTTTAGAACCTTTGCTATGCTTCCTCAAAATCTTCCAGTATTTAGGAAAGTTGCTGGCCTATGTTCACATCTGCCTCAGAAATTCACATTTTCTCAACTTCTGCCTTCTGTCACTGAGAAGATTCACCATAGAAACTGTGCATGAGCTTTTGAGCTCATGTATGTAGTTTTACAGAGGTGATAAAATATCACAATACAGCAAAACTTATGTACAGATAAATGTTTTCTGTAAAGCTTCAAATATGTTTCATTAGACATTTTTAAATGGCTAGGCAGATCAGATATCTGAAGGTGGGTACCCAAACGATGCATTAGCATTTTGATTTCTATTGCAAGGAGCACAAAACAGAAATATGACAAACTTCCTTGTGAGGTACTGGGCAGGACAGAGGTATGGGATACCCTGGCTGCACAAGCACTGTCAGAAACATAACAACCCCACTATATGCTGAGACCATTCTTTAATAAAGAGGTAACATAGAGCTATATGTTTTATCAGAATCAAAACGGATCAATGGCTGATTAACTAATTGTTGATATCAACATAGAAAAAGCAAGATACCATAATGCTTATAATCACGTACCGGTTTTAATATATACGTAATCTATAATCTACAGTTTAAGTTCCACTACTTTTGACTTAAGAAAACTAAATATTCAAAATATTTGCTAAGATCTCCTAACAATTATTGACTTATCAAAGGAACAAAATATTCTTCTGCAAAGACAGGATGACGCTGAAAACTTTTACTTGTCTAATTAGAACTGCTTTAAATGTGAACCATACCAAGAAATACAAATTCTAAGCCAAAAAACTTTCAAATATGAAAGTCTTGTGTAAATTTTTTGGAAAAGTTTTCAGGCCATATGCACATCATCTGCAAATATGTCAAAACAGGATCTGTCCTGCTTGTCTATTGTTGTTTTTCTAGTTTTCCTTTCAGGTTAGGAATTATTTTACCCAGCAGAAGTCTGAAGCTGAATAAAACCACTGCCCGAAATGCATTCCAATTCATCCCACACATTTGGTGTCCAAATGTTCTAGAAATATCACCCCTGTTCGTGATATTCTCTTAATATCTCTTTCTAGAGAACGCATTAGAAGTGTTGACAGTATTAATCTCAAATGGCTTTTCCATTTGGAATACGGTAAATCATAGAATCATAAAATGGTTTAGGTTGGAAGGGACCTTAAAGATAATCTAATTCCAACCGCCCTGCCATGAGCAAGGTCACCTCATACCAGGACATGGTGCTTCTGGGTTTTTAGAATCTCTTAAAATATTTAGTCTATATATTATATATGAACGTTGCCTGAAGAAGAATCAGATTCTGTCTGCTGGTTCTACAGCAGCTGGCAACATAGTAGCCATAAAGGAGATCATAAACCAAATCTTGCTTCTTAGTCAAGTTGGTTGACCTAATAAGTAAACTTAGTATTTGATAGGAAGGAAATATCCTAGGAAAAACTTACTCCAGTGTCAGGTTTTTTCAGTATGTCTTATCCAAGTACTAAAAATAAATTAGTTTCAGAGCCTGTTTTACCAAAAGCCTAACTATTTTTTTTGATTTCATGTAAATTAAAGTTCTAAAAGTTTACACATTTTCCATTTTTTAGCTTTATTGACTAAAATTAATTCTTTATCCACTTGTACTGATACTGTGCAAAGATGAAGGTCTGTTTGGTGGGACGGTGAACTTTTTGGTTTTTTAAGAATTCATACTTTAAGCATTGAAATTCACAAGTCTCCTAATACTGTCTTCCTACCTGCACTCTTACAGCAGCTTCTCACAAGCCATATAATTCCAAATCTGCCTCCCATTTTTTTTAGTGATTTTACTTTCATTGCGTAAGAGAGAGTAAGCTCCGTTTTTATTACCTACCAGTTTTCGTTACAGTTCACACACAGTTTGTGTATACTCTTGTCTTGTTAAAAACATGATGGTGTTAGTCTAGTTCCCACTAGCATAACACGTAAATTTGAGTTCTAACTCTGTCTTTCGGTCAAGTAAGTCAAAAATTACTAATATGGCACATGTACAAAGATGTATCCAAATACACATTCATATGGTGTATATTATTTTAAAAATTATTTTCCCCAGGAAAATGATTTCCAATAAACAGGGAATCTGAATCTTGGTTGACTTTTGAAATTCCAGTTCAAAGGAGCTTAAAATGAATTCAAAACAAGCAGATGATAAAACTAGCTGCTGTAGATATCAAAGCTTCCATATCTTCTGGCCTCCTACTATGGAGAAATATTGATAATATAAAACATATGCTAAAAACCAGAGTCTGACTATACATAATACAACTTAAACCAGAAAAATAAATATATGGCAATAAATATTTAGCAGTTCTCTGGGAAAAAAAATCTGCACAATTTTCCAAAAGTATGCTTAATTACTTTTTAACCTATTTTGTTTTCTCCAAAGCACCTCCAGCGCTCAGTATGTAGTATTAACAGACTGTGGATCAAATTAAATTCACTCATTCTTAATGGTTGCTTCTAATTGCTCTTTCATTTAAAACATGCACTCATCTTACTCATTATTTCATAATCCATTTTAACTAGATGTCATTGCAAGCTTCAGCACAAAAATGCTTCCGTCCAGTTCTGATCTACATATTCTGCAAATAAACTAAATGAATAGTTAAAAAGCTCAATCAAATTTGCCTAAATTATGGCATTTGGGGGAGTCTGAAGTGGAAAGTGTATGACAGTTGAAACAGTGAGCATATATAGCTAAACAATTGAATCAAACCATAATCAAACTAAACTGTATTTGGAAAGCTTTCTTATTTTGAAAATAAATGAAATTAAGAATATGAACTGAAATTTAATATTTTTCTCCATCGTGTTTTCTAAATGAAAAACTGAATCAATCATCTAAATGTACCTTGGGAAAAAAATATCTAATGTCTGCCACCACATGGGTTCAACAGGAAAAAAATCTGTCAACAGGTAAGTGAACAGAGTATTTCATGCAACAGGTGAATTTATTTAATTGCATTTACTGTAATGTTTTTAAAGAGACAGTGTGAGATAGTTACTCATATTGCAGTGATGTTTTCTATCACATTAGGTGTTTATGAATATCTATTTTTCAATTATGACAGGTCAAAAACTTCAATTTTAAAAAAATCACAGTCTAAAGATATCCTATACATTTACTGTTTTAAAAGATAAATAAATAAATAAATTCACAGGAATCCTCAGGGAACAAAAGAAACACGGTCAGTTAATAGTGATATTTTGAAGGAAAAACATCAAGCAGCCGTTGAAGAAAGCACATAGATTTATACTACAGGATAACTGAACTACAGGCTTTGTTCTGAATTTTATTTCAGGAAAGACAACTACAAAGGGTGTTCTGTGATGTCCTGCATCTTTAAAGCAATGACCAACCACTTAAAACCCCCCAATCCATTATCTCCTTCATTTACAACCCCAAAGAATAGTACTTTGAGACTACAGTTTCTAACAGAATGTCAATCACTGAACAGCATCAAGTCTGTTTGAGAATAATGTGATTACCATGAAACACAATGTACAACTGATCAATAAGCAGCATTGACTGTCAGTGCACAATGCAGAAAACCCACAAATTCTTATTAAATTTTCAGTCATTACTCTTCATTACTAATAACTACTGTAGCTATACTATTTCCTGACAAATGAATTCCTAAATAGAATACTTCAAACACTATTTTCTAGTCAGCATATGGTTTCCATACTAGGCTACTTAAATTGCATGTGACCAGAACCATTTGCCAGTATGGTTTGGTGCATCCTACAAAGAAAAGGTGCCTGAAAAATATGATTATTGTCTACAGTCTCACTGCGAACATATTGCACAAGATTACACATTGCAGCCAAGAACTAACTGGCACATCTTGGAAAAGGAATGCAAGTCCTAGGGGTCATTAGTAAATTACGCATTTCTTTTTTAATTTCTTGCTTGGAACAATCCCTAGGGATTGAAAGCAGCTGAAAACAGCTGAGCCAACCAAGCTCTTTGAGGGAGGGCTGAAGAGGGGCTAGGCAGAAAGCACCTATGCTGACTTTGATATCATCTTACAATTTCTTCTTGATAGAGTGTTCACTGTGACTAGATATTGCCAGCCTTTGAAACTGTTAAATGACAGAAGAAAACATGAAGAAAAGGAAGCTTTATCCTCTCAAGAAATCTTCTGTATTTTTAATATATACTGAACTTCATTACACATGGTGAAAGCAAGCACTGGTGAAAATCAAAACTGGGTTGTAGGCTGTGTTACTGAAGTTGAAAGAATGTAGTCCTGTTTCCCAAACTTGAGCATGTGAAAACAACCATACTCAGTTTTTCTTGGTTTTGTTTTTCCCTCCCGAATGGCTTTGAAGTTTTCTTTTGAAATGCATTTATTAATAGCATAGCTATTCAATGTTCATATATACTTTATGTAACATTAAGATTTCAAGTTGGAATCACCTTACCTAGGGAAGCTATCAATTAATAACTAGTGTGAAAAGACATATTTTTTTTTCTTTTTGAGCTGGATTACATGTTAAAACATTCTAGCAGCTAACTGAAGGATATTTTCACAGTCAAAGGTAAAAAGAATATTGCGTGGCTTTCCTCTCTGTCAGTGCCCCAGAATGAGGTTGAAACTTCAGGAAAGACAAGGAGATCACAAATTCTCATGTAAGAAACAGCTAAGAATGCATTTCACTTGCACTTACTTATACTGAAATAAGTTAGTTTTACAGTAATACCAATATTTATGCCAATTTTAAAGGAAAAAGAAATGCACATATGCTGCTACTGACTGTGCAAACGTCTGTGACCGCAGAATCAACCAAATAACTTGTTAGAGCTACCCATTACAGTATGTAATGTCATAGCCTAACATCAAGGAACCTGTATTAGCCTAATATTATTCCCAGATCCCTAAGATAAAGACGTTTCAGTATATTTTAATCAAAGACACAAAAAACAACTTAGAATTAAATCAAATTAACAATTAAAACCATTCTTTTAAACAATACAACTTTGAATCTCAGCTTCTATATTTACAAGCACAAATAAAGACATTTTAAAACATGTATTTACATTAAGATCTGAATGGACTGAATGCAAATACTGCACTACCTTGCAGCAGGCTGCAATAGACTTCATTTAAGGAGAGAAGCTTAATCATATTATGAATATGACAACAGTTTCAAATGATCTTACTAAGCGCATTTAGTATTAATAGGAAATTCTGTCAACAATGAAAGGGGATGCTATAGGCAACACATTATCCTACAGTTTATCTGAGCATTTCCATGAAGGATTAGTAAGAAATGCCATTAAATCTTACATTTACAGTGAGAAAATCCATTACTGATTTTAACCAGAATAACTCTGAAATTGCTGAGAAGTTGTATACAAAAGCGTAAAACATCTTTTTGTAGTTGCTTGAACAAAACCATCAGCACCCCTGTCAGCTATATTTGCAAACTCAGAGATCATTCTAGAAAAAGGCTTGCTAACCCATTTTGCTTCTAGGAGTCCCATTACTACCACAGCACAGCTCCTGGAAGTAGAACAAATATTCATGAGGCAGCTTTCCAGTGATAAACAGGATAAAACCAGGCATTGTTGCATATCAAGCTCATAACAGACAAAACAGAATATAAGATCAAGCCTATAGGTTAGGGGAAAAAAAGTCCATTTTATTTTTCACAGGATAGAAGATGACTGTTCCTTGTTCCCTCAGTGCTGTAACTATCAGAGCTTGAGAGACAAGCCAACAAATCCGAAATCCTTGGATCAGAGACTGATTTTCAAAACGATAGTCGATAACAGAACTCAATCCTTACCACATATTATATACTTTCTGAGTCGTAATAAAAACACTAGAAAATTCTAGTAGACAGTATACAGCGTACAGGAGGACACAGGACTACAAACAGAAAATAGAACTACAAAACTAAAGCTATGCAACTATTATTTCTAGACCGACACAAAAAAGTAACTATCACAGTAACAGAAATATACATCAAACTGCCAATGTTTTTCCTTTTTAAGGGTCAGGAACAGCAAAAGCAAAGAGAAATTGTTTACTGTTTCTGTCAACTTATAATTTCAGTTTACAATAGTGAACTCTAATATATAGGAATACTGCTGAAAAACCTTGAAGGCAACATTTTTCTATATTGTTCACACTATATTTCTCCGTAAATAGGCCTCTCCAAAACCTAAATGTCCATCTAAATCCCTCTTAATACTAAATGCCACAGCTCAGGGTTCATTAAAACAGTAGGATTACTCTATACTGAACACATTTTTCTTTAACCCATCAATAGTTAAGACCACATCATCTCAAGAATTTTGTCTCTGACCTTTAAGCAGGACTACTGAACAAAACATCCCATGAAAGAAATATAAAGAGCTTCATTCCATTCTCTGAGAGATAATTAGCAAATATTTTTCGAATGTAAAAAAATATAGTAATTATAAAACAGAGAACTTCAATACATGTTTGAAATTTAATATAGCCTAATGTATTTGAATACATATCCTCATTTTATTTTTATAGTTTTTTTAATGACATACCAAATATTAGATATGTTATTAGTAAAATAAAAATAAAGCGAGGATTTGCTCTGAAATAATTAAATGTCAAACAAATGATTACACATCAAATATTTGATGAATGTTCTCTAAAAATTAATTTCTAATAATTTAAAAACATTTGACAGATAATTAAGATGATTAGTAAAACTGCCTCCCAATTTTAAAGGCCAGCAAAGAATCCAACGCTTTTAATGATTCTATTTTTGCAGTTCCTCCAGTGTGTTCAAGTAGCCTTCGCTTACACTTGCTGTGTCTAGACTAGAACATGCATGATTTGGGCATTACTTATTCTTGTAAGTCATACATGGGATTAATGATGTTTCTAAACATCATCTTCATCCATTACAGTGAACACTGTACACAGAATACAAAATAAGGATTGTATTACATTATCAAGATTATTCTCTGCCAGGTATTGCTAAATTTCATGTCAAATGAAATGGCAAGACTGAATGGCCTGCAGTCTGATATTTTGGGAAGTGTGCCAATAAACATCCTTTTATACAAGATAGCTCTTGTCTGACAAACATGATATTATCATTATGAAGCTTAAATTAATCACTTTGCATCACACAGCACTGATATAATACAGTTAGACTTCTGTCAGAAATTTCATTTATATGGTCTGGCACTGGGAATTTAGTACTACATAAAATGAATTTCACTTATTAAGGAGATTAAAACTAGGCAATGATGATCAAGGAAATTAATTGTATATAGAAATTTTGGCTTGACAGAATGTCTAATGAGGTTCTTCAGAAATCCGATTTGACCCATGGATATTTCGTATTTGTGGTGGTGATCAAAAATGTAAAACGTGATCATGATGATTAAAGGTACTGTTTGGAAATCAGAAGTACCCTGAAGGAATGGTAAATGCTTGCAAGGACAGGTCAGTTCCACAGTGACATTTGGCTCACCTACAGGTTGAACTTTTAGGTATCTGGGAACAAAGAATCTAGGTTGTGTTTTGAGAATGGATTTTAAAAAGAACCCTGAAAAGCTCTTACAAGTTGCGTTTTATCATGTTAAGTTATTGCAGAAGATGTATCTGATAGACAGTAAAAGGCATAAGAACTGCTGTGCCAGGTCAGACAAAGTCTTGTCTAGAGCAGTAGCCTCTCTGAACAGCAAATGCCTAAGGAAGAGTACATGTCAATATTCTTCCCAGTGTATTCTCATGGCAACCAGAAATTTGGCATTAAGAGACTTACTGAGTAGCATGACCTACCCCAATAACAATTTATTATTTAAATGAATAAGAACTTTCACAGTGGAAAAAAAAATAATTTAGTGAAGAGATGAGATCCTAGGTCTAGAGCAGTAGGCAGGCAACTGAGACACAAAGAATGACACACATCAAGGCTATATACAAGTTAGAAACCATTGCTGGAGCTCAAACAGGAATTCAGGTCTTGCTCAATTCTCTACATCACATCATACACACTTCACAACAGCTGGTCCTTCTTGTTCACAAAAACTATGAATCCATTAGTGTGTCTCTGCAGTGTTTCTACAACTCTGACTCGTTCAGTTCAGAACCACGCTTGGCTACATTAACAATGTTTTTTTTTTCCTGACAGTTTCAATGGTAGAAAATGGAACAGTTATAATTCCTGGTGACAGTCACTTACGCCTATATATGTAGGCTCTATCTGTAGACCTATGCGGTACTGAAGTTCTTACCTTGGCCAGTAAATCTCTCCAGTAGTAGAATTACTAGTGGAGGAGAAAATTCCTCCACTTTCAGATTACCTGAACACAGATGTGTATTGCATATGCTTCAGACAGTGCTCTTCCAGCCTCAGGTGTTTAACTAGAGGATGGGTTTAGCGGAGGGGAAGCAGAAAGTTAAGGGTAAAAAAATATCTCTACGTACCCAGCTTGACTTCACTGTGCCTTATGTCTTTATCTGTTACACTTTGAAATCTTTAAAAATTTTAGTGCAGAAAACTCCTATGACAAAATGTGATCATATGCCCCTTTGGTAAGATGCACTGACTTTACTGCTGTTACTATAGTAATTTTTGTTAGAAATATTTACTGCTAAGAAAGAAAAATAAAATTTAGACCAAACAGAGTTTTAATAACAACACTGCTGTAATAACTGAAATCTTTGATGTACTCATAAGTCGTAATATGTTAGCCTTAATTGCTCAGCAAAATGTTGCTAGCATATTACTCAGAGTTGCTGTCTTGGCAGAGCATATATCTTATTTTATTAGTATCTTTATTGTCATAACTGTACATAAATAAAAATACGCCTCAAAGATACATGCTGTGACCTAATCATTTCAATACGTGATGGGTATTTTTATTTTAAATAACAAGTTTCCTATGAACAGAGAATAAGTATCAGATCTCCTTTATATCTTAAAAACTCCTTTTTGGAGATAATATTTATGAGGTAACAGAGACAGAACCAATGAAATATCTAGTTTTTATGGTAAGTAACACTAAAATAATCAAATTCTGTTGAATGCCACCCGAAAGAGGACAAACATAAGTATGTAGGGAAAAGTTATTGGTGATGTTTCACCACAGACTTCAGTATGACTAGGCCTTCACTCTATTTTTATTCCGATTACTATTTATTTATGTGTGTCAGTGAAGTAGGCTTCATTGTACATGTAGCATATAATTTGTATAATAATAACAATAATAACACCAATAACACCAATGACATTTTTCCCTGAGACCTAGGTGATATTTACATGCATAAGAAATAAAATAATGTGAATTTGCATTAATGTAAAATGTGCATATCCCATGTGCTGATGACTGGAAAAATGTAATGAATTATACTGTCTCTTGATATTCATTTTAAGACTCAGGGCCGCCACAAGAACATTACGTGAACTCTGCTGGAGAATACAGTTCTCTCACATTCATTGCTACAGTCACATCTCATCCTTCTTATCAGCCCCTGGTTCTGAATTTGTTCTGTTATTAAGAGTCATACTTCTTGGTCTTGCTTTCCAAGACAATCATCACCAGCTTAATTTGTAATCACATTTGGCCTCATCTTTTGCTCTCTTTCTAGGTACTAATTCTTAAGAACTTTTCAAATTCTATTGGGAAAGATTCCATAATCCCTCACATTAAACTTTTGCGCTTCAGGTTCCTTTGTAGTTTCCCTACATAAGAGTTCAAATTAACTTGGGAATACATTTAGAATAACACGTACATTCCACATGAATGTATACAGTGACAATATTTTATTCACATTTTGTATTGAAAGCATTTAAAGCTAAGCTTACAAATTAAATACTCATTTTCATTACCTCTCTCTTTCTCAATTTCTGCATCATGATGCAAAGTCATCACCGCTTAAGGTGAAAATGAACTCCTCCCTATTCAAGTCATTTCTTCAGCGTAAAAGCAGAGATTTTTCTACGTCACAGAAGCTTCCCAGGGGATTCTACCGTGCAATTCTCTGAATAAGCCAAAGGCTGCTGCCCCTAAAGACTGCAGTCCTAACTCTTGCTGTTTACCATCACAGCCTTTCTCTGAATACTGAACTTAATCACTGCAACCATACTTGCTCTTCATGGCAACAGTGGTCTCCAGTTCTTCCCTGCTTGAGCAGCAAGCCAAGTAGGGGCCTGGTTGGATTCAAAAGCTATCTCTAAACATGGCCTATGAACCTCCTGGGTTGCCTGATTAATGTCACCATCCCAGAAGATGGTTGAAATCTCCCATGAAAATGAAGGTCTGCCAGCAGCAGCCCTTCTGCCAGTAGCTCCTAGTGAGTCACACCCGCTACCTCCCCATGGACAGGTGGTCCATAACAGACCTCAACCACAACACCCCTGTCTGTTCCTTCCTGCTCTGATCTGGAACCAGACAGGAGCTGCACATCTCTGGTTTCACTGTGGAGCTCTGTACAGTCAAAAACCTAACTAACAGAGAGCACAACTCCCTCTCCTCCTCTTCGCTGTCTGTCCTTTCCAATACAGCACATAAGATGCATTGCATCAGAGATGTAATCTGCCTGCTATATCCACAAGTAGTATCATATCACATCAAAACACATTTATATTACACGTTACTTTCTGAAGCAGTCACAAATGCTATAAACATGGTTGATTCTTCCTTTTGATGTAGTGTGGACCAGTACAGCTTTTAAAATGCCTTTTACAGTACTATGACTCTAGGAAAGAGCAGCCAGGAAAGAGGCTAGCCAAAACCAGGACACCCTAGCAGGGCAAATAGAACCAAAAGCTCGCTCCCTCATGGAAAAGGGTTACTGGGAACAGAAAGATGATTGAATATGTTATTTTGGCAGATAGCATATGATCTAAAAATAGTAAGACAACTACTTTAAGGAATAGACAATGAGTTTATTAAAAAAAATACCCTGATCGCAAATGCACTTTTCATAATTGAAAAATAAATTGAAAGAGAATCTCTGCTTACTAGTATCACAGACCTGACATTACTCAATGTCAAAGACACTGACATCTTAAGAAAAAAAAGCAATCAACACTGGTACATGCCTCATATTAGTCTATGTTTAGAGACTTCTTCTCATAATGTCTACTCATTACATTTTAAAAAAATACTCAAGTATTGAAATAAAGGATTCAGGCATTTCTATAATCATATCTTTCATACAATGACCATATTTCTTGTAGTGGCAGTTTCTACAAGTTTCAGGGAATTCCCAGTGAAATTTATTGAGCCTCAATATACCCACTTAATCTAGTGGAAATTTGTTGGGAATCTTATAATTATTTTTAATTATTATTTATTAGTTTACCTTCCTAAGATTCTGAGGTAGTATAGTGAGAGCTATAGTCTCTGACTGTATTATAGTATGTGAGATGGTTCTTCACAACACCACTCATGCTTCTTCAATTACATTTTATAACATACAAGTCCCTAAACCTTCTGGGCAAAAAAAAAAAAGGATTTTTGCTATTGTAATAATGCAGAAAGTAGTCAAAAGGAAGAAATATTGCCATGAAATAGAAAAAAAGAATTCATTTGCTTTTAATTACAATGAAGGACAGTTTGCTTTATTACAAAAGTTATGAAAACTTCTGTAAGTATCTTCTAAAACAAAGTCATTTTTTCTACAATCTTCATACATATGGAACTACAATCCTTAAACAAATCAAAACTTGATTTCAAACAGATGCTGTGGTTCATAACAAATGTACGTGTACTGGGGTAGGGATGTAGGGCACAGAATAAAGAGCACGGAAATTTGCTATTTTACTCAGTATCCCCTAGATCTCAGTGTGATGCACAAATGCCCTCAGAAAAATAAGTTATGTCAGATATGCAGTCAGCCAATCTATATACTATCTTATCTAGCAGTCTCTTAATTTGTAGTATAAATGCTAACTTAAATTCACTATCCAAGAACAGGTGGCAATAACCTGTTTTCCAAATAGGTTTAGAACTTTTATTTTCTCTGTGACATTGTTGTGGTTACTATTAACATAAGAACATGCTTTCTAAAAAATTTAATCCCAGAATGAAGAGAAGAACTAAACATACAGCAGTAGTTTTCACCTAAATACAGAGTGAGTTGGACAAATACTTTTTGACAGATACCTCACATAATAGGCACTGCTGAAATAAATACATCATTTTTCCTAGCTTCTTTAGCAATAATTTTGAGTGTCTAAATAAGCACTGGTACAGATACAGCATCTAAAACCCTCACAAGATTCCTAATTCACAGAGGCCCAAAATACGTAAGAGTTTATCAACACATTTGCCAGTGAGAAAACTACCTTATACCTACATTAAACTTTCTACAATGAATAAGTATTTCCTCTATGTTCTGCTATTTTGCTGCGGAGAGAGAATGTTATTTTTCAAGGAATATTAACAAGACACTCCAATCTTGAGACCTCAATTAATATCAGCAAATGTAAATGTCACATATGACACTGAATTAAGAACTGTTTTGGAAACATTCTCTCAGCAGAAATACTGGCATATTGGTTGAGTAGATGAAAAGAAGTTGTTGCAGACCAAGTTACTTCTGTATGTTATACATTAGAAAAAAATTTGGAAGGTCAACTAACACAATTAATACACAGAACTGTTAGAATGCATAAAAATGTACATAGTTTCAGCTGGGAAGTACTTGGCCACTGCTCAAAATACTAGTAATTTATGATCAATATGCATATTTTAAAACAAGATGAGATTAAAAGGGCTAAACCCTGTGAGACTCAAATGGCTTTCCCACTTCTGAGTCTCAAATAGATTACTTTTTGATTGCCCACCATTAGTTGATTCATGAGGAAAGTCAGATGGTTTTGGAAAGGTCGTAAATTTACAGACTAGGTCGGATTAACTTTAAGACAGTTTTCTGTTTTAAAGGGCGGACAGTAGCAGATGCTTTGGGCAAGAGTGCAAAAAGCAAGAGATATGTACTCTCCCAAATTGTGGAAATTCATGATTCAGGGACTTCTTGAGCTACAGATTACACGAAGACTACTGTCAAGCCATATAAGTTGCATAAGACGCAACCTATTATCAGCTTTTATTTAAAAAACTAAAAGTAATAGCATTTTCCCCTCACCATTACTCTTTCCTTTGCTCTATTCAATTCAGCAATTCCACACATCCCATCAGAGCAAAATATATCTTCCCAGAAGCTCAAAAACGCTTCATCTATTCTCATCTTGGACTGTCTTGTGAAAGTATCAATTCTAGGACTGTAAGGACTGTCAATGTAAAGAATTCACTTACCTGTTTTTCAGCTTGTCCATAATCTGATCCTTGGGGTGACAAAAAGTGACAAATATGACCATTGTTTTTCGCTTTTTCTCGAAGACCCATAGCAGTTCGTACTGTGGCGTTTCTAGCATGAACAAACACCATTACCTGAAGACAGAAAGAAACAGCACTGATGACAAAAGAAGTCTTAAACAATGAAAACACTTTAATTACAAGATACTCCCTATAGGAATGAAAAAAAATAGTTATTACATGACATACTGATGAAAACTAATGTTGCTTTAGGAAAATTAAAGGGTGATCCTGCTTATATTGTATTTGATGTTTTCAAAGAGCTTTTGAGAAGGTTGTCTTTTAAAATTCTTTAGTCTTTAAAAGATAGGGAACAACTGTTGGCAATAAATAGTTCATTTTCAGAAAGCATGGAGATTACTGTTAATGCAAAGATTTGTGCTATTTCACACATCCTAAATGATTTGGAAAAGTGAGGTGATAAGTTTCTTGATGGTACGACTTCACTATACAATACAGCTGAAACAAAAACTGACTATAGAGAACCTCAGGAGGATACTGCAGTCCCAAACCACTGAACAATCAAAGAGAAGAACGAAATTAAGTACTGACAAATGCAGAAGACATATGGGGATACAAATTTTAAACTAACAGATATGATTATGGGTTTTAAACCACATACTATCCCTCAGTAGGATACCTTAGAAATACTGTGGACATTTCCTTGAAAATATCAACTAAGAGTTGAACGCTAATCAAAACTTATTTGTACCCATGTCTCCAGTAGGCTTTGGAAATAGTTGGGTATCATCCAACCAACCCCACTGTCACTTGATTATGCTTATTACCATCACATATGGTATCTGAACTAAGAGACAGAAATGAGATGTTAATACTTATTCCTTTAGATATGTATATGAAGCAATTTAAGCTGATATTAAATTAAGATTCACTGCAAGGCACATTTAAGATGAATCATGGCAATAAGCACCTCGATTGGTGCAGAAAGGGAAAAATGATTAAATACCACTTAATTCCAGTTTAATAACAGTTCTGAACGTCTGTTAACCACATACTTCTGGGAAAGGTACACTATGGAAAGCACTCTATATTGTCCCCCTAAGCACTTTGTATTGCCCCGCTTTTGCTTAAATTGACCCCTCACACTCAGTCAGACTACTCTTCACTTTGCTCAAGTATGACAATTTCTGTATTCTTAAAACTCATGTATGGAAAAGTTTGAGTGCCTGGCTCTTGAGTAAATGCCAAACACTGTTTTGCAAATCCATCTAATTTTAATTAAAAATGTAACCACGGAGTTACAGGTCTGGTTTAAGGCACTTTCAGTTGAATTTTAAGATTGGTAAGTCAAATTCCAGAGAGTTGCAGGTTTAATTTTGGCCTTTTGGCACCGTCATCCTTGTATCAACTTGCAGTGTATAATTAAATTACTTTGAATGAAACATTATTAAGAAAGTAGCAGTATTTAGGGTATAATTAAACAAGCTGTTGCCTCTGTTCTTAATTTGGAAATTCATAATTTAATTATAAATGTATAATATACATACAATTTTATATAAAAGCAGACATAATAGTTGTGCCTTTATGTAAATTATAAATTTAAAATTAGAAAGAAATCAATTCAGGTGACTATACAGAGGAGAGATAAAAAGGGAAACAATGTATGCATAACTGTTTGCTTAGTCTAGCAATTACTCCTTACCTGTTTTAGCTAATCTGATATATCTTTCCATCATCAATTTAGTAACACTGTGACTCCTACAATTATTAGCTTTCATCTAAGTAGAAATATTCTCGGATACATGTCACAGTTAGCAACATACCAATTTTCTCTAACTTAAAAACAACATACTAGCAAAATCTTTTAAAAATGTCTTCAAAGAGTAAGAGGACCACAATATAAAAAAAGTACAGAGTATGTCCTTTCTGTCTTCATTAATTGTTTAAGGATTACTTGCCTATTTATCTTTTTGTAATTTTTTTTCCAATAGAAAGCCTGAATAAAAATACATAAGTACTCTAAACAGCAATTTCCTTTTATTATCAGATCCACTATGTCTTCTACAGTGAATTCTCACTTATTATAAACTCTGCATCAACAGGTTTCACTGTAAAAAAACCCTTCACATTTAAAAGAAAATTGATTTTAAACTTCACTAATTTATTTCCTTTTTAAATGGAGTCATATAAACATCTGATCCTTTTTGCTGAAGAGATTAAAAATTAATCTTGTGAAAGCAGCTAAATCCTGAAAGTTGAAAAACCGAGGACATACAGTATCGGACATAAGGGTGAAATAGGAATGGTCTTTTTTATCCAGGTAATTTTGAAACTCCTGAATTAGGAAGTGTAAAAACATTTAAAAAAAATAAAAAAAGGAAAAAGTCACATATGCACTAAGGAGTTTTATGATTTAACCACAAAATCGGTTTGTTGATTTGGTTTACATTGTATTTTAATCTCTTAGATTTTATTTTATTCCAGTTTTGCATTAATTTTGAAATCACTACCTATGCCTTACATCTCGAATGGCAACTCTGAGAATGGTGTTTACACAGCATTAATATTAATTAAGTTCAAAGTGCTTATTATATTATGCTTTGACATAATATTGATAAATATTTTACTGTCTCTCCTGAGCTTTTTAAAATTCCTAATCAAAGACAAAATGAAGTGTGGTCTGACTGAATTTTTTTTGAGTGGGTGGGAGTTATATGGCTAGAAAGACAAAGCTAAAGAAGCAGCTGTAAGGAGGAAGGCTTTTCAAGTTTGAAAGGAACTAAAAAACCAGTCAAAATAGCAAACAAATCTGCACACAAGAGTGTACCTAATCCAATAAACCTCTTAATTAACCAAAGTATAATTCTTTATGGCTTGTTTAAACAAGATACAGAGACAAAGTCATATTAGGGGGTAACTTCAAACTAAACAAGCTACAGTAAAAAAGAAAGGAAAAAAAAAAGTAGGTGTAACACTAGTGGCCTACACTTAAAAAAAGAAAAGGATGTAAAAAAGTTGTACTGGGAAATAAGAATAGGTAAAACTGCAAGTCCTTACAATTACACAAAGTAGAGCACAGATTACTAGTCACAGAAAAGATGATAGTAGAAAATAGGCTCTTAATTGAAGAATGTTGCTTTAAATTATTACACAAATGAACAGCAACTGCAATGCTTGTAATAGAGCTCATTCCTGAAACTCTAAATGTGAGGAAAATCCCTTTTAATTCCAGTCATAACTGGGCCTTTAGGAACTGATGCTCTGAAGTCAACTGTCACTTTGATGTCCTGGCCTAGCTAAGAACAATGATAAGCAACACCAAAAAGATAAGGAAATATGATTTTGAAGACTCAGAAGAAAGTTTCTGTTATTTTTTCAGGTTTCATCCCTGCCCTTAATTCTACCTCACCCTGAAAGCAAATGTGACCCAATCTCTTTCTTGGGATGAACCTGTGCTAAAAGTGGTACACTGGTGGATGAAGCAGTAACATTCATATCTAACTTTTACTAGTTATACAGAAATATTAGAAACTCAACTTAATATGACCTTCTGTAGAAAAATAAAATCTAATAGCTGACTTTAATTTATACTTAAATTTATACTTAAATTGTATAATTAAATCTAGGCCACTGAACCTTTCTAAAATGACTACTTAGCATTACTTTTGCAATATTTTTCTTTCAATTAACATCCCTTAAAACACATTACTCGAAAATCAGTTTGTCTTAGTAGAAAAGAATTTGAACCCTTTTTCAAAGTCTAGTCCCTTGGTTTTATTTGAAATTATGACAGACTTCAGGATTAATGTAAAAAAATGGAAAAAAAAAAAAAGACAACTACTGTGCAGTGCTCACAGTTAAAAGCCCACAAGGACATTACCACAGTAACCGCAGGATCACTGATACAATATTCAAAAAACCATGAAAACACTAATCAAAAAGTTTGTGAGAAACATTTTCACATTTTTTTTCATGCTGCTGAGAACGCTGGAAACACAGTTGGAGCCTTTTACCTAAAGCCAGATAAAATGTTCCTTTCTCATCACTGCCTGCCATAGTATATATTCAGAAACAATACTGGGAGCTTTAGGAACTCTGATGCTAGGAGACACTCAGTTTAGATGCTTCAAGAACTTTCAAACAGATGGATTGGGATCACATTGCACTTTATGCTCCAAGATTCATTTATCTTCCATTTTAACCATTATACTCAATAAATTCAACAAATTAATAATATTGAAAACTTCCTTCTGATATCCAATACTACACATAAAAATAAACTATAGCCATAAAGGGCAGCAACGTTCTTTTTTTTTTACTCCATTTACCCAGTAAACTGAGGGGTTAATATTTAAAGAGCGTATGTTTTTGCTTTCAAAAGCAAAACCAAAAACTTTTGCTTTCAAGTTAGCAGAGGTTTGGTACAGACTTGATAAAACTTCAGATATGATTTCTAGAGCTTCTGCCTACACGCAGCTGAAACTAAACAGGACAAATCCAATTCCACGCAGGGTTTTCCACAAGAATCGAAAAAAGAGCAGCCTGTTTCTCTGTCAGGGGACTGGAAGATGTTTCAAGTGCCTCATTAGGAATGGTAGGTAGGCAGGAGAAATAAAAACCCCAACCCTGGAACTCCCAACCCTGACCTGAAGGAGCTGGCTGGGCTACCATGCAAAATATGTAGAAAATAGGACAGTGCTGAATTGGGAAGCCAGTCTTTAACAAACACGGTCTGTATTTAATTTCCCTTTTTACATTGAAGCATTATCTGCCATATTTTGTACGTGAAACAGACAACGCTCAATTAATGACTCAAGATCTAGTTTTTTACCTTGTTTTATCTAGCATACTCTGATCAAACCCTACTCTCACGAAATAACAGTGGGATTTGCTGTGAGGTCAATCATTACAAGAAGTCAGGATTACATAACACCAAGGAAAAACGTGTACAACATAGTCTCCTCATATTCCCATCTTGCAAGCAAAACTAAGGTTAAGTGTATTCACTATCTGGGTGTAAAACTTAAGATGTGAGCTCATACTGCGTACTATGTAAGACTTGATAAACTCAAAGCAGAGCTGCTATTAACTCAATTGAAGCCACGAACACCCTATATTCTTAATCATCTGATCAATGCTTCATGTCATAATTCTCAAAATTCAGAAGCCCTGATTAGTACATACTTCTGAAGATTTTTATTTCAGCAGCTTCAGCTTCTGTAACATCAGACATAAACTTTCAGAGGCAGAAAAAAAAAATCAAAATTTTCAGTGAAGTGTTTCTTTGTCCTACATAACAGACCATCTCTTCTTTTTCTATTATTCTCTATTGTATCCATCATACGACTTTCATCTTCTGAAATGATGTGTCCTGACACAGAACTATTTCTTTAACATATTAAATCTCTTGCACTAAATGAACTAAAAGAAAAAAAATGTTCAATGTATAAAACCTCTCAGAATATCCACTGGCCAAAGAACACATTTGAGATTCTCTTAATGCTTTTTATATGGCTGCTTCTTATTCTTCTTCTAGAACCATTGTATGACAATGTCTGACATCACAGCAATCATTCATTCAGAAAGACATAAGACCTTATTATGCAAACAATAACTAAGAAATAAGCATTGTCTAACTGTCCTTTACTCGGAAGTCTTTCTATAGTTCTTATAGAAAGACAGCTAATTTTCAGATGTGTAGCACGTTTTCTTTATGAAATTTACCTCCCACAGTTTTTAAACTAATAATGCACACTTGAATTCATTGACTTTTATGTATTTCATCATCACATATCAACACCTGACTGAATTTTTAAATTTAAAATGATTGCACAAATTGCTGACAATTAAAAGAACTTATCAGTAAGAGGCAGACAGACAGCAAGTCTGATTAAAAAAAACCAGACTGCTTTATTAGCTGATTAAAGGCGCCCAATCTTAAGGTTAATATTTATTTGTAATCTCTGCACATCACCAAATATGCTTGTAAAGAGCCAGTTCTAGCTAAAAACTGACAGATAACACCTTGTTGAATGTTCTTCCCCGAATGAAGTTGGTAAGCATTTACCAAATACATTGTGAGACAGCAACATAGTCTTAAGAGGGTTAATTTAGCCTGTCCTAACTGCGTCAGAAAATTATATTTCAGTGGCAAAATCTCTGTGCATTAAATTATGCAAATAAGTTAGGAAAAGTAATTTAGAAAAGAGAGAAGTGGTTCCACAGCTACAAGCTGTGTAATTAGATCTGTACTCTGCAGTTCAAAGCTAGCTCTGGTGTATATAGCCCTAGTGCTAAAAGCGTCTGCTGCTGCTCTCCTGAAACCAAAGCTTTTAAATGATAAAAAATATACAAGAAAGAAGAAAGCAAATGTCTCTAGCTAGGTTACCTCCCCAGAATTTTCTTAAAGTATGAAATGAATCAAATGCTTTCACCAAAGACTTCATTTGAAATTCACACAGGAAGTGCCTGTATTCCCCAGGTGTTGCATATTCCAGGTTATAAACCTTCTCAAACATGTTAGTGCATCACCAAAGCACTGAAAACTGTACTGTTATTCAAAATACCTACAAGAATTAATCAGAGACATGTAACTAGATGCTAGCAGGACTTATATTTTCACTTAGAGTAGAAAAAAAAATCCACCACACTACACATACATGTAAAAAAAAAAGTAATATCTAAAATGATTCATGAAAATTTATAATTGGGTACTTGCAATACCTTGAAACACTTTTCTTCTGCCTTGGACAGTACAGATGCTTGTGCTAACTTTTCCTACTGGAAAATGAGTCTTTCAAACTAACATTCTCTATGATAACTCCAAAATGGTGCACTCATCTTTTTGGGGAAGCAGACTGACTCTTTCAGGCACCTTTCCATCTTGTTACTAGAGTGCTGGTCACTCGAATGCTTGAGTTCAGTGTCTCTGTTGTACTTAACACCTCTCCTCAGAAGGCCTCCAGACAGAAGGCCTAGATTTTGCCACCCACTTTGCATCACATCTTTCAAAGAAATCAAGATGAATGAATGTATCTAATGCAACGACGATATTAATTATGTAGTTTAGAGACAAGTATATAAACTTTATTTTAGTTTCAAGACATTGTTTGGCTTCACCCAGCTAAATCCTTATAACATGTTCTTTTATGTGGTATCCAGTTCTTGACCTGGATATTACTTGTACTGAAAATGAACAGTTAGGGATATGGATCAACAGATCAATCTGTTCAACCATTTTCTCCTTTAACATCAGCATGAAATTTCCTCCAGGTATTTTACAAAACTCAGCTCCTAATGAGGTTTCAAAACTTCTCCCAAAGGAGCGGTGACTGCACCTATTTATGTTAAAAACATCATCCTTTGCACCTCATTAAATAGCACCATCTCCTAGACTGACTACAACTAGTACTATGTCTAGCCTCATTCTAAAAAATATAACTCTTTCTCCCTTGTGTTGTGATTTCTCCCCAGCTACCAAGATACAGTTCAAAATTCCAGTCCCTAACATTTACAGAATGAAAGGCATATTCCATGCAAAATATAAACAAAACAGCTCTTGATCAAAAATACTCACCGTGAAATCAACATGTCTTGACTACCAGATCTAAATGATAGCATGACAGTGTACAAACGTGGCTTCCCCTTCCTCTCACTAATATCACAATAACTTTTGAGGCTCACTATCCAGAACTAGCAACTGAAAGAACAGCAATAAAGTGTATGGAATAAGAATTTTTATAAGGTGACCTACACTAAAGCTTAAAAAGTTTAATGTAGAAATCTTGCTTTTATTTTAACAGATTTTTTGTATTTTGCATATTAAAGTCTTCACATATTAAACAACGCCATGGGAACGGAAAAAGCTGCACAGGCTGTGTGGCTTACCAAGGCAACAAGAGAATTTTAATTTATTTTCTAATTATTTTAATTCATTTTAGTGCATCTTGTATTTAAAAGAAATGTTGATATAATCGGCTTGTGTGTTGAGAACTTCTTTTACGCTACAGAAAAATGAAGGATTACTAAGCTGCCTACAAACTAGTTTTAATGAGACATGTTACGTATCCTTCCTTTTGCACAGAAAACTCCTCACAAGTTAAAAGCAGACTGAATTTACCCACCACATAAAATTAAATAATGTGCATTAGAACACAGGAATTTTCATTCAAGCTTGAGGGGTCAAAAATGCCAAAAAAAGTCAGCAAGAGTCACCATTAAAACATTTGTACATTCAAGAGAAATGTTCAGCAAACTGATGAAGAACAAAGCTAGGCAATACCATACAATATTTTAACAGAAAATATTAAATAATAACAACAACAAAGAAATCTATAATGCGGCATCAGCTAATCAGTACTGTAATGTGGTATATTTTAACCTCTTGATAGATTACCATTAATTGCTGTCTCTGCTAAGTTTTGATCATTCACTCAAATAAATTACTTCTGATCATCCCTGTTTAAATGAAAACTAGGATTTTTTAAAAAAACCTTTACAGAATCTAATTTTAAAAAAATCATCTATTTAACATAGCTGTTTATCTAATTATATTTCTATTTAGAAATACCTGCTTTTAAGTGTAATAACTCCTATCTAGTTTACAGATATTTTTACTATCATAATGTGCAGTTGCTCATTTATCTATCTGTAATAATACTACTTTTTAAAGACATCTGTCCTGTAATTTCAACTTTTGTATTAATCGAACGTGGAAATGTATTTTTTACTTAAGAGGCACCCACTCTAATTAATATTATATCACTCCCATCTACCTTTTGCATTGCTTATGAAATTCTATGTAAAAAGCTATGATAAGGACATTATATTGGAGCTACTTTCTTAATTTTCTTCCTACCTGCCCTTCCTTCATTTAGCTTTTTGTGTTCTAAATCTATCCATAAAAAAGGCTCTACTATCATACGCATTCTGAAACACTACCATCTTCCTTATTCTTCTTTTTCATTTCTCTTACAGTTTCCTTCTTGATGCACTTCCTGCTGTCTTCTCTGACTTTTTACAATCTTTATTGTTATAACTCTATTTTAATTCTCAGAAAAAACTTAGTTGTTCCTGGTTTTATTTTCTTCATTTTCCCTTGTCTTTCCTCTGTCTCTGTTGTATCATCTCTAGCAAAAGATCTCTCCATTAAAGCACAGACTTGAACCCAGAACTTGTGGAACTATTACCATTTAAAAAATTATTTTGTAGGTGTTCTAAGTATGTAAGATCTTTTGTCTTTGGTGTAAAAGAAATACATTTGGAATAGTCCCAGATAGTTCCACCAATACATATATATACATGTGTTTTAATATATCGATTTCTTGTTTCTATATTATTTATAGGCATTCTGAAAACTTACTGTCTCACTGATTTTTAAGTGGCAAAAGATGATTTTAAAGGTGCATAGATTTCCCCACGAAAGGTAGATTCCACCACAAAAAAAATGTCCTTACTACTGTTAGTTATTAAATTGACATTTTAGGATTCCAGCTAACAAGATATTTTAGCCTGAGGTGACCAAGGAATTTTCTTTAACTAGAAGCTGATAAATTAACTTCCTGATCTTCTGACTTTTTTCCCCCCTTCCTTTTAACATTATAACCCCAAAAGAGCTCCTGCTATTGAGGTTACAGACATGATTTTCTTGTCCTTTCTAAAGACAGGGATGACATGTCTTGTCTTTCAGTTCTCAGGAACCTCCCCTGAGCATGGCGGTCTTTCAAGGATTATCATAAGTGCCTTTACAATGACATTGTCTAGCTCCTTCAGCATGTTTGGGAGTCTCCAATCAGGTTGCACAGATCTATGTAAGGGTAAGCTGAAGGAAAAGTCTTTGCTCCAATCTCTTCCATTTGCCTCAGGGACCTTGGGATTCCTGTAGGCAAATCTTACCAGCAAAGACTAAGTTAAAGAGGGCTCAACCTTCTGCATGTCCTGTGTCACCAAGTTTCCCGTCCCATTCAGCAAAGAGACATCATTTTTCCCTAGTCATCTTCTTGCTGCTGCTGTCCTTGTGGAAGACCTTCTTGTTGCCCTTCACACCCCTTGCCAGAGTCACCTCCAGATTAGGTTTGGCTTTCCTAACCCTACTCTTGCATGCTTGGACAGTACCTTTATGTTCCTCCTGGGTCTCCTGTGCCGGCTTTACCATCCTGTATGTTTCCTTTTCACGTTTCCGTTTTCTTAGGAGTATCTTTCTCATCCATGGTGGCCTTAGGCCACCTTTGCTTGATTTCCTACACATCCCGAGCTTGGCAGATGTGATACCTGAAAATCAACCAGCTCTCCTGGACCACCTGCCACAGGATTCTTCCAAGCAGGTCCCTGAAGAGGCCAAAGTTCTCTCCTGAAGCTCAGGGCTGTAGTCTAGATTTTTTGCCTTTTTCCCTCCATCAGAATCCTGAACTCCACCATCTCATGGTCACTGCAGCCAAGGCTTCTCCCAGCATTCACATCCCCAACGCGTCCTATCTTTTTTGTAAATACAACCGCCAGCATAGAATCAACCCCCATCAACTCCTCAATCACCTACGCTGGGATGTTGTCATCCATGTACTCCAGAAACTTCCTGGATTGGTTTTGCCCTGCTGTATTGTCCTTCCAGCAGACATTGGGGTGGTAAAGTTCCCCAGGAAGACCATGGACAGTGAAAACAAGGTTACTTCTAGTTGTCTGAAGAAGTCCTCATCTACTTTATTCCTGATCAGTGGGTCTGTAGTAAACTCGCACAACAATGTTGCTCATGTCTGTCTCCTGGCCAGTCCTTCTCTTAAGCTCTCAGCTGGTTCATCATCGCATCCCTAGGCAGAGCTCCAGGTACCCCTGCTGTGCTCTCACACACAAGCAAGGATCTTGCTGTCCTGGCCTGACTGGGCTCAAAGCCTGTTTCCACCCATTGCCACACTCAGTCATGTGAGCTATCATATCACATCGCCGGTCTCAAGATGATCTTAGCTCAGCAACTGGATGCAGACCCCTAATTTCTCCTCGTTTCATATACTGCATGTAGTAGTGCACAGGCATTTCAGAGAGGCATCAGGTTATGCTCATGTAAAACATGACATCGTGCCTTCTGCCACTATGTTAAAAAAATGAAAGATACAGAGGTTCAGTGCCATTTCCATTCAAAGCTGTGGATAAAACAGTTCTGCACCCTTAAGTTTGACATCAAACCTCTAGCATTAAAATAGGAGACTGATGATATCAAACCTTTACATTGAAGAACAGTCAGTGTATATGCAGCAGCACTAATGGGAGGATGCCTCCAAGTAAAATGTACTTGCTTGTATGAAACTTCACGACACTTCCTTTGTATCTATACAACAGTTACAAACTTTTTCCACTAACATGTACTGAATGGTTTGTCTGATTTAATTTGCATTAGGAAGTTTAAAACTATTAATGACTTTAAAAATTGCAAGCACTTGTGTCTATGATCTTGTTTTATTGTATTTTGAACTACATTAGATGGCCTGTAAAATAAATGCTCAGTTGTGGAATCAATGCTTAAATATGGATTCTGGACACTAAAGGAAACCCATTTCAGAACAGTATAATGGGATCTATGCTATCTTCAATTTCAAGCATTAGCCAAATATATGACAAAATGTAGAGGAAAAATGAATAGAGTGAAAATTAAAGTAGAGGGCAAATTATTCAATAAAACAAACAAACAACACTTTGACTACTACAGGTAGTAGAAATTATTCTGAATTTTAATTCACAGGATAGAAATAGAAATAGCAATATCTATTCTTGTATAGAAAATTAAACAAGAATAGCTAGTCTATTACTATGCAAATATATGTCATTAGGCAGTTAACAATTGCATTTTTGCAGATGCCAATGGACTTGAACAACAATTATTATTCAAAATTATAAGCAGCTTTTCACTGCATCTTTTTTTAGAAAAACAAGAGCATGTAAGAATTTTTCAACCATTTCAACCATTTCCCTTTGTCCTATTCTGACATTAACTATTTTTAGTTCATATGATAAAATCTGTTTCCATGTTATCATAAATTGTATTTTGACAAATTCAACAGAATAATAGTTGTCATGTCTATCGCATCTCCTCTTATATTCCCAGAATTATTTATACTTATATATATACACACCATCCATAATATGAAAAAATAACCCAGGAGACAGTAGCAATACACAGATTATACTCAGCTTTACTGAAGGAAAGGAACATAGAGTATACTGGAGAAATCTTCATATCTGTTCCCATTCCTTTTCCTTGACTACAAAGAGCAAGAGAATTGCCATGTCAACCTCTATATCTTCTGGTTTTGTAAGACGCAGTAACATAAATAAACCTACTAAACAATTAAAGAACAGAACAGTGTGGTTTTCTAGCTTATTTCTTATCAGTACTGATTTAAAACCACAGAGCTTTACCCAGAAGCTATTTTCCTCCTAATCAACAGGATTTCTACATCACTTGAAATGTGAAGAAATGCCTTCAAGTATAAGCAATATTTTAACATGTAGCTTAACAAAGTTATGAATAATTCAATGATGCAACAGTTTGCAAACAACAGTAAACTGTGCTAGAAGAATTAGAATGCCCCTTGTAAACCCATACCTTAAATACCTATCCCTTCTCAAGATATCCTGTCCTAAATAACAATATTATAAATACCTCATGATTAAATACAAGAGAGTATATAAATATAACATATCCTGCAGTCATCTCTTCAGTAACCACAAATAAAACTAAAAACACCACAGAACTACATATGCGAGAAAGCTCATACTCTGGAAAGTAAGTAGAAGAGGAAAATCTGAAAGAATTTCCTGGTGCATCTTAGTGTCTTAAGAAAGAATATTTATTTCCCATCCTCATGGATTCCTCAAAGTAACTTATTTTCTATAGCATCCTATACTACTGTACATTTCAAATTAAAACCCACTAATGACATTATTATGGAATTCTCTGGCAACATCTGTTAAGAAGTCTGTGATAGGCATAAGGTCTTGGCGGACAGTAGTTATCTTGTTACATTTTGAATAATTTACAGAAGTTTTGACAATAACCAGGAATTTTATTAGTTGATACTATCTATTACGTTAAACTAAGCACGGAGATCCATTTCATTCATGGCTACAGAGCAAGAATTTTCAAACGCTTTGGACCACTGACAATCCTCAACGTGTCTTCTGGACTATCATTTATCCTTACCATTAATTTCTTACTGGAGAACAATATGAAGCCAAGAGGAATCCACAGACTTAAATTCCCACAGTCTTCCAGACCACTAGCGGTCTGCAGTCCCATGTTTGAAAAACAGCTTTTAATGCAGAGGTAGTAAAACTCATTGCTGCAAGACTGGTCAAGCTGCCTTTGCCACTTGTGAGCCATACATCTGTAATTTAACACTTAGGTCATCCACAGATGGCCAACTGGTTCAAGATGTATCTATTTATTATTTCATTTAATTTTTTTGTTTTAATGATTCAATGTACACTCACAGTATCAGAATAATTCTAAATACGAGCACTTGTTGTCTTAAACAGTTGTATTACCAATACTGACATTATTGTGTAGCTGTGCAAGACCGCAGACATATATTGAACGTCCCATGAACTCATAATTAATGGAAAGATATTAAACTGGCACTTGCGGTCTACATAAATGCATCATGAATGCCTAAGTAAGCATATACAGACAAGGTACTATGTAAACACAAACATATATGAAAAAATTAGCATAAGGCACAGAAATAGAGCACATGACATTTAAGCAGCTACCTAATGTAGTAGGCTACCTAATTGAAGAATAATAGGTTATTATATACCTAACATATGGCATCGATTTCCAGCAATTTCCTCAGTTGTTCATATAGGCAAGCTGACAAGGCATTAAATGGTTAAAGCTAAACAGATTTGACCAGAAAATATAAAGGAAAATATTATGTATGTATCATTTGACAATAACATGAAACATCTGGCATGTAACATTTTTTGAAGAGTATCCTCTACACAGCACATCAATATAGTATTTTTAATTAAAGTAAGATATAAAGTTTCATTTATTCAAGTATAAGAATACATTAACTATTATGTCCTTAAAATTGCAAAAGGCAGCTATTGTGGAAACAAAGTGCATAAATAAATAATGAAGATGCAGAACATAAAAACAGTGCACCATCACCAAATCAGTTTGTCTGCGATTTTGTTAAATAACCCATACATACAAATGGGCCCTAATTGTGCAAAAACTGCACAAGAAATTCTACAGAAAAGTATCCAAAGTATTCAAGCCTTCACTTAATCAGTTGACACGGAAATAACATCTAAAATGATTAGCCATAATTCAGCTATCCTGCCAGGCCACTTTAGCTTCTGCATTTGTGTATTTTTATATACCTACACACATGTGTGCACATATAAATATAGAAGCAATATATGCATATATATATGCAAATAAGCTACACCAGGTGATGAATTAGAAGGAATCTGTATCGATACAGAATTACAAAAACTCAGAAATAAACTCATGCTCTAAGATGGAAGCCTAAAAAAAATCCAGTTCAGATAAAGAATACATTTTAACAAATCCGGTAATCTTTCAGAGTTATTTGTCCAAAGTGTGCTATAAACACTATTTTACCCAGGAAAAATACTAGGACAAGCTTAATTCTCAAGGTACTAAGTTCCAGAGAGACCTTTGAAGAAAATACTGTTTTATTAAATCTTATCTTATGACACAGCTATAAAAGCATTGACAACAGCTGCAGTAACTAAGCTTATTAAACTTTTATCTTCACATGGCTTCTGCAACCAAATAAGGGCTGGAAAACTGATAATAAAGAAATTTAATCCATCATTTTTACAGATGAAATTAATACCTGTCAAATTCTCTTCTGACAATTTAATATAATACATTTAAAATAACTACTCAGTGTTTCTTTTTTGGTTTAAGATAGCGTAAGAAAAACAAGATGACACTTCTTAGTATTGCAAAGTTCAAGTAAATTACTGTAAATAGAGAACAATTACAAAGTGAACAGTTTCTGTGCAATATATAGCACAGAATCAGTTTCGACTACATAAATTCAAGTGTAATCTGCTTCTGATCTGTGACATCAAAAATCCTGATCTGAAAGAGTAAAATATTAAAAATCTATGCAAGGTGATAAGTAGAAATTATTCCAAGATTTTTAAAAAAATATATAGCATCTTGTTATTACTTCTAATGAACTAAATGCAGAACAGTATATAGAACAATATTTTAATTAAATACATAAATTCTAGTTAATAAAGCAAGCTTGATCTTCAGAAAAATCGCATACTAACCACCCAATGTATATAGTAATTAAAAATTTAACAAGTATACATGGCTGTATTCTGCACATTAATAAAAAAAATATCAAATTTTAGTTTAAAAGATAAAAGGTAAAGCTTGTCATAGGTATATCGGATGCAATTGAGACAATACTGCAAAAGCAAAATGCTGAGATAGAAGCCAGCTAAACCTAAGAAAGTAGCTCAAATCAGAAGAGCATAAGCTCAAAAAATAACTACCTGAAAAAAACCCCACTTTTCTTTGAAAGGTTGTTAAGAAAATGGAAATGAAATAAGCCAAAAGTGGGCAGTCTGAAATCACCACTCTTAGCGCCTCATTGAGAACGGATGGTTTGTTCACAGCTGTTCATTGTTTTAAGTAGTTTTCCTCTACACTTTTAGTCTCAGTAGTAAGATTTCCAACATGTTAATTCTAAAAAAGTTGTCGTATCTCCATTGGTTTACAGTTTCTAAAGTCTGCTGGCATGCAAGTTAACCAGAGTTGTTGCTAAGTACGTAGGAATACTACTACTGCCTCCACTTTTGGATGTTGTGCTGAAGCTTTCAATAACAGCTTACTGTTCCAAAAATCGAGGTTCTTTGCAACAGGCAACCCAGCATCTTTGGCCACCAGCAAAGCTCTTTCTTGCATATTGAAACAACTTCCTGTAAAGCCGTGGTGTCTCCCCAATATTTAAGTATTGATACCTTGAGCCTCAACACCTGCACAGACTGCAAGCGCAACGAGAACCGCAGAAATATGTCAGAACTTCCACTGAACAGTCAGTTTTTGCTATGAACTGAAAATAGCAAGCTCAGTAAGCAAATGAACTTTCAAGGAGTTTCACCGAGTACCAGAGCTAGTGGAAGAAAAGTTAAAACAGACAGTGTGTCATCTCAGAGTTACATAGAAAATTCTCAAAATCAGTAGGAAAACAGAGATAATTCATTGTCTTAAAAGGGAAAAGAAGTTCCAGGAGACAAGCGAATGCCAACGGCACTCCAAGTTGAAAACTGTAATAAACAGCCAAAACGGCAAATGAGCGGAGTGCATTGGGTAAGGAATCAGGACTGAAACTTAAATATCTGTGGCTGAAGACGAGTAACACAGTATTGAAGGTCAAAAAAACACGTATAGGTTTTACACATAAGGTTCAGAGATTAAATATAGCAGACCTGCTGAAACAACACCAAGGGCAAAGAGAACACACAACTTCTTTTGAAGGTTTAAGTAATATCAAAGTGGATCAGCTATGAGGAAAAAAAAATAAGAAAAGGTTGCAGAAACAGAAGAGATGAGTAGTCTGGGGAATGTGGCAAAACCAAGAAAGTTTTATGAGTGCAGCTTGAGGAAGTACTTCCTCTGAAAGCTTCCAAAGTACTTCAGCAACTCCCCTTCTAATTCATAATACAAGCAATTAACAAGATCCCAAGAAATCTTACGCAATTTCAGGTTTCTACTCCATTTTTGATCAAGAGAGAATGTTCAGACCACCAAAAAAAAAAAGAAAAAAAAGATAGCAAACAGTAAGGTTTGACAAATTCATGACAGTAAAAGTATTTAAGAGGTGATGAGGACAATGAGAGAAACATATGATGATCTCTCAGTAACCAAGGTAGTGGGATAAAACTGCAAAAGGTCAGCAACAACAGGAGATATAATGGATGTGAACCTATAAACAGCAGCGATGGTCAGTCAAAAGCAGTTAATATTCTAGGATACTAACTTAAGTAACTGAACCTTGGCAAAGAGCAACAGCTCCCTATTCTTTTAGACAGAGGAATTTTAACAAAGTTAAAGTTTACATATGATGTTTTTCAGAAGAAAAAAACAACCCTTAAAAATACGTTATTTCTCAAAACTCCTAAAAATACTATGTTATGTCTCAAAACGTAACATGACAAAGGTATTTTCCCCCTCATACATTGGGAAGATAAAGACAGTATGATATACACTATCCTAAACTGGCTAGTAATGCAATTTAGATTTATTATAGAAACTATGTTGCTACATATGGTCTTCAGTCCCTGTCTTTGGTCATTTCACGAGGTTCTCTACAGGCCGCCTGAGAAAGGTGCTATATGCTCCTCGGAACTCATCACCATTAGATGCCCTTCTCACAGGGCTGTAAAATACAAGAAGCTTTTCCAGTTCTGTAGATGAATTAATGCTGTTAATGCACATGGTCCACTACTGGTGACTGCATGACAAGAGACGGCTGCAATCACACTGAGGGAATTATAATTTTTGGTGACTGAGCCTTTACCTAGTCTTCAAGAGAGCAGTATCCCAGAAAATAAATGCTGGCAGAAATATGCTACCTGCAACTGGGCGTGGAGTCATATTCTCAGATGAATGGTGTGCAAATTCAGTTGGTGGGGATTTTTTTTTTTGCTTGTTTGGGTTTTTTTTCCCCTTTGTTTAAAGAATCTTTGGTTTATTAAGAGGTACAAATGAAACTCCAAGTCCAAGACGATCTGATGTCTTTGCAGATAATAAAAGAACATAGTAAATTCAAAGTACAGCATAAAAACAAATATTCTGTTGAGCACAGAAGGACAGTCCCAGGAAAGCAGACTTAACGGCACTAGAGGGTCTCACTTAAAGCAGTCTTAAGAGGTAGCATCTAGCACAGAAACCTCCTAACGGAGATCTACATTGTCAGCAATCCTACAAAAAGAGCACAGACTTAAAAAGACCTGGAAACCTTTGGTACATTTTCTGATCTTACTTCTTCAGTCATGATAAAAAGTTTCTGTAACAAAACCCCTAGAAAACTCAGTAGGGCAAGCCATCTATCATTATATCTTTCCTCCAGTTAAACAAGAGAACTGTGCTATAAGACAAATGTTATAGCTTCAGTTGCATTTGGTAATTCAAAGTGAAGCCTACAAATGAGATATCTCATTAGTTTGAGCAGATGGATCAAAATTAAAGGCTGAATCACCAACTCTTAATTTCCCAGTAGCCAGGAAGAGCTTGAAGTCTTGCAGAGGATGACTGTTGAAAAATCAACATAAAAAGCTTCTCTCCATCTGTCAAAACACATGCCTGTAGAATGCAACTACCTCCTACTAGCCTTAGTCTCAAAAAATGAACATACACGTACATCTATGAAAACACATGAACGTCTAACTTCAGTCAAGCATCACACTGTAACCTATAATATGACAGGTAGACATCAGCATGATTTCCTTAAAAGTAAATTTTTCGGTTCTGGTATGGGAGAATTCTTTGAAAATGAGTTAACAGAACAGTAGATAAACAAACAATGTTGAATTTAATATATTAAGACAATCCAAAGACTCTGATACAAAGATTCTTAAAAGAGACAACACTGTGAAAGCTTGATGGCCACAAGAAAGTGTACATTAACTCAGGGAACTTTAGAAGGGGGAAAATATTTTTCTCTAATTCTGGTATTTCTTTCTTGTGCTGCAGTATAAAAGAGAACAGGTAGATTTTTGGCTCTCTGGAGCACTGCTAGTGAGATCTGTGCCTGTCACATATTATTGCTTGAATAGTTATAAAATGCCAACCATTTCCTGAATTCCATACAGATATACAACTCCTGTGGAAATTTATTCTGAAGTGTTGGGGGGCGGGGGTGGGGGGGGGAAGGTGTGAATATCTCTTTTTAAGAAGTGTATTTAGAAATAACCATGTCTTTGTTAAAAAGCAAACAAACTTTACACACAAAGAATGTAAATAAACACGAATTTCAAGGATAACACAAGCTCAGAAAGGTAACAGATCACGATGGTAACAGATTATCGTAAAAGTGGACACAAGGTAATAGATTTCTAAAACCTAGGAAAATCAGGAGGAGGTGATAACCGCAGAAGATCAAAGGCTATTCTCAAAATTGTGAAAAGACACTAAAGAAAACCTTCCTAGTGTAATATTACTCATATTCACTTCCACTATTCTCTTCACTTATATTTATCTTCCACTGTGGGGCAGGCATTTCAATATAGATCTCTATGACTTTTTGTAAAGCAATTTTTTTAACATCTGCAGTTGTCTCAATAGTTAGATCATTTGTCATAGCATACTCATTAAAAGGGAAAGTCCCTAATTTTTAATATGTAGTACAATAGTACATACTATAATTAACCGTATTATACAATGAGTTGATAGGTTTGATTCTGCTTTGTCAAAGACTGTATATGAGTGTTCGTATATTATTCACGTTAGGATATGAATGTTTGCTTCATAAGCATCAAAATGAATACGTTTTAAATACTCTGAAGAAACGTCCAGTGTAACTGGTATTCCGACGTCTATTTAAGAGAATTCTACAACATAGCAGAATGAACATTTTCAAACAAAGAAAATGCTTAACATTTACAATCAATTGAATCAAATTAATCAAAGCATTCTGAAATTAAACCAACATTTATATAGCACGGGAAACCACGCTTCTGCTTTGCCTGAAAATACGATCCTTATTTGGTTGTTTGTTTGAAATACAATTTTCAGCAATTAAAACCAGCCATAGTGTTAGCTGCTGAAACTGTAACATTAAATGGACTACATTTCTTCACTTGACCTTTCAGCTGTAGCTCATGCCTTAAAACAAAGTTCTCATGCCTTAAAACAAAACAGTCATGCATTCAGCTGCTAGTACAGGAACTAAAACTATTCTCAAGGAAAGCTACAAAAACATCTCCCTGCTAGAATTAAACAACTTATTGTACTTGAATTTTTCAAATAATATTATACATGCTCGTAGACTGTTTTTTTCTCAGTGTGAAGACAAGAGAGGGGAAGAAAGGTGCAACATATATGCTGTAACAGCATGCAACTTCCTGCCAGGAATCCAAGACGTATTACTTATTTAGATATACTGATTTAAAGAATCTGCTACTTGTAGGTTTATCTAAAGCAAGTGAAAATACACAAAATCATAACACGAAAAAGAGATAAGCAACTAAATGTACCTCAGCGTTAGGAATTTGGTAAGGTATGTGCATAATTGACAAGGAGGAGAAACAAAACTAAAGTTCCCCTTGGTACTGCCAACAAATTTTGTTAAGTCTTCACTCAGAAAAATATCACCATTTCCGTATGTAATCTTAATGAAAGTTTTCCGAATGTCACAACAGTAACTGACACCAACAAGAGAAGTGGAAAAATGGTGCTAAAGCAAGGAGAGCAGGCGGACTAAGAAGCTGTTGCTGAAATATTTTTTTCCCATCAAGTCATAAACCAACTGTTTATCTTTCAAAAAACAAAATCTGACTTTTCTGTGAAAAAGCAAAAATGTGCAATTCCTAGTGTGACTGCTTAGGAAAGAGTTTTATATATATGTGATTTAGTGAAAAGCCTCTTCAAGGATCACATTGCACACCTGCTACAACTACTGCTGCTCACACTGCTGTATGTGCAAAGTTCTAACAAAAATGAGATGTCGTGTGTGGGTGATTCAGGAGCACAACAATAACAGAATGATAAATCATTCAGGCAAAAGAGGTAAGCCCACCATCTTAGCAGAGGGGAAGATTAAACTTGAAAATTCACTGCAGAAACCTCTATTGTAAAGCAAAATGAAGGATTACTTCCTTTAAAAAGAAAACAAAACACAAAACCCAGGATATTTCAAATGACAGATGCTGACCCTTTGTGCGCTATGTCTTGAACAGTCTGCGTAATTCTCATCCCTCATCTCTAAGAGGAGACACTAGGATTTGAAAGACATGTAAAAAGCTAAGAAGAGCAACTATATGCTGTATTTTCATTTTTTTAATCACTAAATGTACCTCAGTCTAAGGTCTCTAAAGTACTGACCTACTTTGCCTTGTCATTTTAAAAAAGTGACATAAATATACATTAATTACTTTAAGGGATGTAAAGTACCAGAAATTTTCACCTTAGCTAGAAACTAACATTATTTAGCCAGTTTAGATTTTCTTGCATGCTGTTCCTATAAAGTGTTTTCAAGATTACAGATGACCTCTGAAATGACACATCTCAAAATAATAACAACAACTATAATAATAAATTGTTTTGACGATCAAAACTAATGTCTTTATATGTATTCTGAATGCAAACCAAACCAAAAAATAAATACCTGGTGCCCAGCCATTATTTGTTTCAGGACATTTTCATAACATACTTCATCCATGTGATTCAGCTGCTGTACCTGAAAAACAAACACATTACCTCATATTAAAATCATTCTATCTTTATACATTTTCTACTAAGTATCAAGCAGTTTACTGCTTGTAAAAACTTGTGATTATGCAATAAATTTATAATACACTGATTTCCATTCCTAACAGTATCTTTTTGGTATTCTTAAATTCACAAACAGAACACGAAAATAAGTAGATAAAATACAAGTAAGGGCAGTAGGTAGAAAATTTAGAACCCAGTTTAATTCTTTAATTTACCTGTTTCATACCATGGAATCTTACTTCTACATGATATTGATGAAGTATCTGTTTAATACATCATCGTACCTAACATTAATTCTTTCCATTTTGTACTAAAAAAATAGTTTTTACATTGCATATATACATATTCAGGAAATCACTGATTGTCAGCTTTTTTGCCATAGAAAACAGAAATTTTTTCTTCTGCATGGGAAACAGGGGGAGTACATTGTACAGAGTTTCCAATTAAGGATAAACAAAATGTTTCAGGAAGGTTCCAAAACAAAGCATTCAGTTAAAATATAAAGTAATCTTCAAGCTACTCTAAGGATTTTTTTATTTTCTATTTCTTTAATGTATCTCAATATAAATAGCATGTATCTACTTCAATGCAGCTCAGTATTAAGGGGTGACAAATCAAAATAAATAAATGAAGTTCAAAATGAGAACAATCCATTCTTCATTTGTGCATTCATAGGTGGGAAGAAGATAGTTGATTTATAACCAGGTTTTTTTTGACACAAATAAATGCTTTGCAAAGCATGCAAGAATTCAAAAATGGAAATTTAGTACTTGGGAGTTATCTGGAATAGCTGGAAGTTGAAAAGCACAACTTTAGAACAGCTTTAGAGGGAAAAAGAGAACTTCACATTTGGCATCGTACAAGCATAGTAATAAGATGAGACAATATGGACATGTGTGCAAGAGACAAGTAGTCAGTCTGATTATTCTGAAAATAAGAGGTTAGCATTTTAATTCATTATTTTTTCAAATAACAAGTAAAAATCAGAAAGGAGAAATGTATATAGGCAATGCATAAATACAAATGTGGACATACTTATATACATACATATGAATGCAACTTTATGTATTCTTTGCATTTATAGCTAAAGAGGAAAACATAAACAAAATAAAAAATAACTGACATTAAAGAAAAATAGCTGACATTAACAGACCTCTAACTGAAGAAGCCAAACTTTAGTCTTGGTTGCATATGCTCTAGGAGTTTCATCACACAGAGTTTTAAAAACTTTCCTGGCTAACTTCTATGCATAATAAATACAACATGCTGCCCATGCCTTTGAAAGCTTCTCTACAGTTTGCACGTGAGTCAGCAAATCATTAATCAATTCCAATCTTTGGGAGGTTTTTGGATGAAGGATGTCAGAAACCTGTGGCAAAGCATCTACCTAAATAAACTAGCAGCCTTCCATCTCCTTGCAACTCAACAGTGTGGATATAGACATAGTATTTATTGCACTTGGTGATGTTCTGCAAGAACTGGTTTTGATTCTTTGGGTTCTTGCACTGCTTTCCTCCTCTCATATAGAGGAGAAGGATGTTAATATTGGCAATTGTTTGGCAGCTTTAATGTTAGCATTATCCTGAGTAGAATCCTTTCTCAAAGACGCTTAATACTTGTACTTTTCATTTGCTATAAAATGGTTTATCTTGATTGCAAAATGTATTTTACTCTATGAAATCCATAATGAAACTCTTCTGAAAAGCAAAATGACAAACTCCTGGACAAGGTATTACCAAAACAGTTGTCTTTGTCAAGTACTCACATTTCAGGGCCGTTACTACCTCCTAATATTTCTTCATCTCCTCATTTTTTATTTATTTTTAAAAACTTATATTTTTTAATAATATCAAACTTTACAGGATAATTTGAATATTTCTTTGATTTTTAAATCACAAACACATTCCAGAGCAAGTATGAAGAAATGGAGTCTTTCCTTTTTTCTTACCATAGTGGAAATAAACTAAATATTCAAATCAAATATCAGGAAAAGATTAAAGAAAAGAAACAGCAAATAACAGTGAAGATACTTGAAACAATTAATGAAGGTTAAAATATGCAAATCATGGTAAGCACCATATGGTAAACTATTCTTGTGTGTATAGACTTGAAATGGCTCCCTACAGTTGTAAAGTAAGTTTCTTTCCTGCACTGCAGATGGAATGAGCTACTTAAATAATCTAGTATGAAAGGCAATGTCCATTTTTACAAAAAGGAAAACAAAATGCTCTTATCGATTAAACTATGAAATTAACTTTTGATTGAAATTTTTTTGATTTCTATTAAGTTAAACCATAGCAGAATAAGTTTTTTTAAAAGCTGAACTATATAAGCTTTAATTATCAGCTAGTGAGATGCACAAGAAGTCTTACGGGAAAATGTTTGTATTAATTCCTGTATTAAAAGAAGAATTATAACTTACATGTCAAGGGGCACTGCACTTATGATTTTTAGTAAGAATATAACACCTGACCATGGCCTCAATGCTTCCCAAAATGAGCAAGAGCACAGTGTTAAGAGGCTTATTTAGGGACTATTTAATGTGTTTTCTATCAGATGTGCACATATGATAGTTAATGGCTTAGCGTTGTGAGGTTTTCATTAGTAACTCATATCCAACTAGTATTCATACATGTGATATTATTTGATATATATATATACAGATTTCATAAACATATTTTTCTTACAACAGTCCTCATGCATCCTTAAACCAAACCAAACAAGAAGCATCACTGTCTCCAGCAAAATGAAAAACTGAAAGGAGAAAGGCAGAATAATCAGCTGCCACAGTGACTCTGCAGCTGAGGGTGATGACTTCTCCTTAACCAAAAAAAACTTACTAGTGAAGCAGAGGCGAGCTAGCAATGCAAAGCTAGATACAATTGCAACAAGACCTATTTACAAGTATTGCAAACTGAGGAAATACGAGTCTTAAAGTGCCTTTCAATTATGCATATCTTTATACAGAAGAAAAAATGCTTCATAAAACACACATAATAAAACCAGTATCCCTTACACATACATACATGAAGCACCATCAAAAAAGCAACCCTTTCTTTGCCATTCATGATTCTTTACCTTATTGGTTGTCTTAATTCCTATAAAGGTTTGCCCCAGTGGTACAGGTCGGAAACGTCCATCAAAGTAGAACAGTCCAATGCAGGGATTGACGTGTAGAAATGTAGCAACATCAAGGTAATTGGGTAATGTAGCTGAAAGGCCCAAAATCCTAATCATACTTTGTGTAGATTCAACCTATTAAAAAACAGAAAACCTGTAAATGATCCAAGTGTTATAAGCCAAGAAATCAAAGCAGAGACTTTTAAAACATCCCTTATGAAACAGTAATATGAAAGAAGCAGTTAATACTTTCCACAAAAGGTGAACAATATACGATTATCCTGTATTGAAGAAATCAGAGCACCCTACATTTCCATCAAATCTTGCTTATTCATCTTTCTGTTTTATTGTACTTTTGCCCTCCAAAAGGTTAGCAGTCATTAACTGATATGGAGGAACAATAGCAGTAAAACTGGCATTGTTAAGCAGGGATAGTCCAATTTATAGGCAAAACTAGGACAGTCAATTTGCTATCATTTCTTCCTTAGTCCAAATCACAGCACAATTCTGAAAAGAAAGAAGAATGTAACTTGTGTCTTTCCTCAGTATTGCTTTTGCTTAGACCTTTCCACAATTCTCTTAGACAATCTTTTCTAATTCATTACTATCTGCATTTCTCCAGTACGTAGCAGTACTTCTGTGAAGTGGAAGATATTTAAAAACCAAGAAGTCACTCTGTAACAGATTTTTTTTTTTCTTTAAATGCCCCAAACATTTGCATTAAGTGCCTTCCCATTCAACAGGGACAGAAATGGTGCTTCATAATGAAATACTCCATTCCATATAAAAGCCTGCATATTATATGTATTTCCAGGTAATTTTCAAAAAGAATGAAACCAGCCAAAAGACTTGAATGAGGAAAGTACACAAGAATTTTCCCATTTCCTTTTGGAATATTAAGAGCCACGTAGGCTGGCTGAAAACTTTCTTACTAGCACGATTATTTAGAAGCAAAGTTCACAGTAATTTTTATCCAAAGGCTTTTTATACACAAATCATACAAGTGAAGTCATACACAAGGTTCTCAACTTGTCTCAAACGCATGAATGTCTTACTGTGAGTAAGGCTGGTAACTTCTACCTAGCTAAGTTCTGTTCAAAACAACAGCAGGTTTTAGTGAGAATACAGATTTTTTTAAATCACTCAGGTGTTGGAATTAAAGTGACAGGAAGTGTCATGTAATTAAAACAGATACATTATATATTTTTTTTAAAAAAGCTTAGTAAAGGGTATATGGTATATATATCAAAGAAGATAAAATACACCACACCATAAATACCTGGCAAATAACAAGCACACCAAGATAATAAACCAAACCCCACAAGAAACACCCTCCCCCCGCAACTCCACAGATATCAAAGATAGACAAAGTAAACCACTATATTGCCTGGTAACGGACATGTCCCACAGCAAAAATCTGGACATTTAAACTGTGGATGCAACCAACTAAACAACACAGAAAACCTACTGATTGACCCTTCTGCACTTATACAAAGAGCAGCTTTGCAAAGGAAAGCCCATGTACAACAAAATCTTATATGTAAACACAACTTTTGAGATGGCTGGGACAAATGAGAGATTTCATTTTCAAAAGTCTTCCATCTGCAGGGAATAAAAGCAGCATTCACCTAGAAGACCACAGAGAAGCATTACCATTTCTTACACAACTTTTTATAGCTGGATGATGTGATGACAACAGTCAACCTCAACCAGCAGGTTTGAGGTCGGGGTTTTGTACGGGGATGGAGAGTGGGTGGTTTTCTTTTTTGTTTGTTTGTTTGGGTTTTTTTTTCATTTTGTTTTGGTTTTGGCTCAGTCCCCTGGAGCACCACTTCCTTCTGCACCGACTGTGGCGTCTGCGGGGTTGTTTCTCACACTTTGTTTTCCTCTTTGCCCTTTCTTAGATAGGCGTTCCCAGCGGTGCCGCCATCTTGGCTGTGGGGCCCAGCTCTGCCCTGCGCTGGGTGGGTTGGAACCGGCTGGAACCAGCCGTGTCCGGCGTGGGGCAGCCCCGGCCTCTCCTCACAGAGGCCACCCCTGCAGCCCTCGCTGCTGCCAGCACCCAGTACAAAAGTTTAATTTACTTCATGTTTATACACTTTAAAAAACAAACAAAAAACCAAGAAAACTTAAATCTAAGAACAGGAAGCACTTGCTGATGTATTTATCCTGTAGTTTGTTCACAATCACCCGATACCGAATACAACAATCTGAAAGCATAACTGAGCTCCAATCTGGAAAACATTATTTGATTTTGCTAAATTCAATAACAATTTTTTTTCAAAACTCCCAAGAGCCCGAGAGCACTACTTTGCAAGTGTACTCAGCTCCATCTGAAGGTAGGAAAGCATTTCAAGTACTTAAACAATTAACAAGAAGTCTGCTTAATAACCCTGGCAGTATGAATTTTTACACCAATTAACCGTAAGCTGTTTGTTCAGAGTTTTCTCTCAAAATACAAACAATGCCGAGTTACAGTTTACTGAGCCTTGCCACTTTCAAAACCTTTGTGAAAAGAAACCATTTAACTTCACTGCTCTGGCAGTTGGCCCTGGAGTTAACGAGCTGATTGAAACCCCTGAATTACAACTCCACATGAAAACCAGAGCAGCGAGTTAACACAAGCAAGTAATTAAAATTACTAACATGCATAGCACATTTTTAAACAAAATATATTTTCGTACATTTTATATTATACTTTACATATTTTTTTGCCTATGTATACAGTGCCTAGATAATTTTTCAATTTATAAATCTAAAATTTGCAAATTATTTGGGCAATTAGTTTTCTATTTATATCAAGTCACAAAAATCAAGTCAGAGTGCTGTAAGACACCAAGCAATTATGTCTTTTGCTCTATAGTAACATTTTGTTAGTCTTCATAATTAAAGAGTATTATGACTCTAAATCATTCCACCAATATCTTTAACTTCTCAAGGCCATCCAAACAAAATATCTTTATTTTTACCATCTGCTTTTAAATCCATTTAGCAACACAAAATATAAATAATTAATATATATTAAAAAAAAATCAAGAAGCAAAAAGAGGTACATTTACCCTAAAAGACAAAATGTATCACAACACTTCTCCCAATTATTTTATGCTCTCTTCAAAGCAAACTGTAAACTAAAACCCTATGGGTCTACACATCATCACATACATATACAGAACGAGTTTTGTTTATTCTTTTAATTATACATGGCAATATACAAACAGCAGTGACTAAAACTGTGCTAAACTTAAAACTTAGAAAAACAAAATTGCCTGAATATGCAACCATAACACTATTTTTGCATTTTCTCTGTGACTATAATTCAGTTTCAATTATTTATCTATCATTCATCTGTCCAAGCACTATAGAAACTTTATTTTTCATAATGGTTTTTAGAATTCTAACACATCTTCAGAACAGAATTCTCTGTGTGTATTTTTCAGCTACTTTTCTGACTTTCCCTTTAAGAGCAAGCATTAAAAGGTTTTGCTCTCAGATGCCTCTAAAGAAAAGCAAGTCTTGAAAGTGTGCAGACACTGTTTGTAAACACAGTCCATTCAAACATTAACATTTTTCATGTGCTGGATCACTTATTTTTTGGTCCTAGAAGCCCCCATAAAAGATTGTGTCTTCTTATACATGACACCATAAACACATAGTCTTTTCCTGAAATTGCAGTAAAAATTACTGAGAAGACATTTTGGTTGACAAAGTTTTCTATTTACATTCCCTATCACTGGCTGATGGTACGCAGCTAAGTGCGTTTTCTTCCCTACTGGCACACAGTCTCAAACATTTGCATCTTCATATGTGTTTAATTATCTCAGTAAAAATATAAGCACCATTTGGAACTTACACGGAAAACTGAACTGTCAAAGTATTTGCACATCATGTTCTTTGAAAGCTTTACTATATTTTATTGATTTGCTATTACACTGGAAGTAAGAAATAAAATTGCCATAACTATATCTAATTGACATTTCTAATTAGTATATCTAATTCAGAAGCATTCAGGATGGCATGTGGAGAATTGGCAGCATGTCCACCATACACGCTTGGAGAACACAATTAGCACACCATGAAATTCCATGTATACAGAAAAAATAAACAGAAGACAGCTATTCGGTATTGACTTCCACACTCAAGCATCATCTGCGTTTACACTGCAAATGATAAAGGATCAGGTATGCGAAGTGCCTCTCTGGATTGTAAATTGATCACAGCAGGATCATTTTCTTCCTAATAGGTTTTAAGATTTGCATATCATTTCATTACATTACAGACACCACTTGAGAGGATACGGAGTACACACAGAGATACTCTTTTATCTGACTTCTAAAGTTCCTCCTGAACTTTGTGATCTTGGCAGCCTTCCCACTTCCATGTATTAAATTATCAGAGTCACAGAATGAATTACAATCAAGCTGGAAAACATATTCCTGATTGTTCAACTTGAGCACAGAATTAAGTGAATCAGAGAAGTTTACACATTCTAATCTTTGAAGAATCATCCACTGGTTAGAAATTAATCTGATATTCAGATGACCCAGGATCACCTCAACACACCCTCTACAGTCAGTCTGTATGCCCTTCAGACATACACTAAAGACAAGATACATAGAAAATAAGATAGAATGTTTCTTAGTTTTTAGTCTAGATGTGCAAGAAGATGAGTTCTTAACTTAGGTTCCCAAGTTCCCTGCTCAACAGTGGCAAGAAGGAAGTACTGCATATGAGGATTCACTTTAGTTATTAGTTAGATATCACCTTACCCCAAGAATGCCTCTAAGTCTCAGCCTCTCAGAAGATCTATGTTTTTCACATTATCCAAAAACAAAAGGAGAAAAAGAAAGGGGGAAAAAAAGGAGGAATTCTTAGAACATTCAAAAAAGAAAAAGAATTAAATGTGTTTCAAAATGACTAAGGAGGAAGTTGTTAGAATGTTTCACCAGTGTTTACTTGTTTATTGATATCTGTTCACTGTCTAATGAAAAAATTAAGAGGTGGTCAATCAGCCCACATAGGTGATAATACCCTAGTTTTAGGAAAAAAAAAATGGAAAAACCAGTAAAATTGCAATATCAAAAGTACATAGTAAAAATGCAATTACTAATACTGTTTTGAAGATTCGACATAGGACATTATCTACAACTCAAACACTGCACAGAATGCATTTGTTACTAGGCAACCATCTAGTTAAGTAATTTTATAAATGAGTTTTACTCTGCTTCCAATGAACCCTGAAAATACTGTGATCTCAGTCTTCCATTTAGAACATATTTAAAAATCTAGAGGTACTGAAAAAATATAACCACGCAGAAAGCACTATTAGAAACCATATTATTTTCCCTCAGCTAAATATTAAGTATGGAATACTCTGCCTTAAGAAATGACATTTTTGAATATACCTATTAAGAGATTTGTATGCCCTGCACAGTGCCATGTCAGTTTTTCTTGAATGACAGAATGCCTTTCCATGCTATGCTGTTTTGTTCACAAACTATGAAACAAAAAGAAGTATAAACCCTTTCACAAATCAGTTTAACTGCTTTACCATACCATGAAAAAACATAAAACATATGACAATCACTATTATCTTTTAAACTCCATGGATATATCACAAAAATGGAAAAATGCTCACATATCAATAATAAAAAAATGACAGGCAGAACGACTTCCTGACATCACTTCCATACAAACTAATAGAAAAGGTTCTGAAAATTAATTCAAATATCTGATACATAACATCTTGGAAACAAATGGAGATTAGGTGTTGTTTTAAAGAAGTATGTTGTTTTACAAAAAAGTACTTTTTACACAACTACTAAGTTGCCAGAAGAGATAACAAGATAGATCCAGGCTCACGTAAGGCATTAGACATATGGCTGCACAACCTACTGTTTAAAAATAACATCACAGAATAGCAAGAAAACATGTATTAAATTTACCACAAGCTGATGAACTGACAGATTTTAAAGAGAATGCATAATTAAAAACTGCAATTAAAAAGGGATATCTCTAATTGCTTTCTAAGCCTGACTCTATTCAATAATTTTATCCATGATATGCAGTAAACAAAAAATAACTGGTGACAAGAAGAGCAGGTGATTGGCAGAATTAATATAACTGATGTGTGTGTCAGCCATACAGATAAATCTAGGTTGATGGTCCCATTCAAACTAAATTTCTTTTAATTTAGCTTGTCTGACAACAGGTCACAGCTGCAAAATGAGACCCTATTCTCAGGAAACGTTCTTATAGCTACAAGTGAATCCTGCAGCAACTATAAAGAGGTTTGTCTGAGGACTTAATGAACAAGCATCTGAATGCAAGCTCTGAAGATGATGTATTAGCAAATTAAGTACAGGCAATTCTTAAAGGCATTAAAAGGACAGAACTGTGTAACAGCAGGAAAATCCTCCACCTCTGTATATGCCACAACCAAAACTAACACAAAAGTTCTAAACCCAGTTTTGTTGACATGTTTTAAAAATACGATTGCAAATATAAGAAAGTTCAGTGAAACAAAGGCCCACAACACTATAGTTGAAAACCAAAAAATTCTTGTAGAAGGTTTCACACAAAACTTGTTTGGTTTATCCTGTAATAGAAGATGCTGAGAAATTTGATTAGCCTACGTAAGAAACATCAAAAAGACAAAAGACTAACAGCAGTCACCAACATGAGAAATCAAGAACCAAATGAAATGCCAATGCCATTCTAGTCCCAAAAGACACATATAAGAACTACAGTGGGCTACCAGCAGACACAAGATATATAGATCTCATCAGCTGGTTTTAGGTCATTAGCTATCAGCCTTGCCTTTTTTTTTTTTTAACCTGCTCAAATTTTCTTAATCAAGAATGGTATTCCAAGCACATAAAAAAATCCTAATTTTATAACAATTAGGTTATACAACAATTAGGTTTGGGTGAGAAACCTCTGAACTTGTTTGCTTCTGATTTCTAGTAAGAAGGTAAGAGAGGGAACCAAAGGGACAGAAAAAAAGAGATTAAATAATAAGGAAGTAGAGGTATTGAAAATGCATCCAGAGCAAGGAAAACTACATGATGACTGAGAGTGAAAGTTTCTTAAATAAGGTGTCATGAAGAAAGAAAACTCAGATAGGAAACATGAAAATTTCCAGGGGAAGGAGAACTCCACCATTTCACGGTCACTGTAGCCAAGGCTGCCTTTGATCTTCACATCCCACACGCGCCCCTCCCTTGGTGAGCATGAGGTACAGCAGAGCACGTCTCCTCATCAGCTCCTCTATCACCTGGAGGAGGAAGTTCTCATCAATGCACTCCAGGAATATCCCGGATTGCTTGTCCTGCTGTGTTGTCCCCACCTATTATTCATCTAGCAACTTTGTTATCTAATGCAAAAACATAAAGCAACTGAAACTCAAATTTGAAGAATGACACTGTGATGAAAACAATATTTGTGTCTAAGATGGGAGTTTGGGTTCCCCAAAATCTGAGAAATCTTTTACTATGGATTTTCTTTTATTTAATTTGTCATTCACATAGTTGAGAGAAGGTATCAAAACTCACATATCACTCAAGTATAATATTGAGTATGCTTTTCATGAAAAAATACCCGTAAGCAGCAAAGAAGTCATCAAAATCTCTGAATAATTATGAAAAAATAATTCAATGTCCTTTAAAAGCAATTTTTTTCTTTCAAGCTAATAAGCTTAGTAGATATTACAGAAGTGTGGAAAATTTGATTAAAAAGTTTAAGCATTTCAGTTTTACATCTGCATTATGCTCTAGACTAAAACTTTAAACATCAAAGTTATAAATTTGATTCAAAGAAGTTGTTTGATGTTATACCTACAGTATATAACAGAGCTTAAAGCAATTTTCCCACCAAAATGTTAAGCAAAGTCAATTTAAATCACTTGTAAAAACATTCTCTAAAATTTCAAAAGTGCAAACATGCACAAATATGCTGTTAGTTCTGCTATGAGTAAAAGTGTCAGCAATTCCCATATATACGCTCCTTCCAGGTTTAAAAACAACCTGATTCTAAAAAATGCCATAAGTTAAGATGAACATGTTAAAGTCTCACAGTAAGTGGTGCGACTCAGTGTTCATCTGGGGGAAAGTACAACAGTAACTCAAGCATTTTGAGGTACAAATTGGGACAGACCTGCTAATCCATCAAGATATTCCTGTTTTGAGAATGCATTTGTATAGCTGTATTTGTACAGCATATGAATACAGATTTCAAAACATTCTTTTCTGGCACAGTTGTAGCCCTACGTAGCTAGTAGAACACTAATTGTTAAAAAGATTAAAAAAATATGTCTGTTTCTCCATTTTTCACCATCTAAGCAAAACAACCCTCAACACACTCCAACGAAGAGAGATGCTTCTTCTATGTGACAGGATAACAAGCCCTGCAAAATCTAAAGGCCACTACATTATACATCCTGACCTGCACAGGAATCCTGACATTGTCTCACAGGATAGTCTCATGTCCAAGCTAGGGAAGTATCATCCAGATGAAACAATAGGTATACACCATTATTAGAATAGCTGTTAGCGATTTATTGAAATGGAATTTATCACAGTTTTGTCCTAGAAGTGATAACAAGAAATGACTGTTCCAGGTCAGACCAAAAATCCAACTACTTCAGTACACTGTCTCCCACAGCGGCCAAAAGGGACAGTACAGAAACTGGGAAAATGTCCATGACATTTGCCAGCATAGCCCCCAGTTACTACAGCCCCTAGCGTGATCTAGTGACTATTAACCTGCGATAGATTTTTTTTTTGAATTACTTGTCTAATGAACTTTCTGAATCCCTCCACCACAAATTAGGAAAAAAACTAGTCAATATTTCTGATGTCTTAAACCAGTATACAAATCACATAATTGATTTCAGTAATTACTGCAGTGGTGTAATCGGCATTAGGATATTTTAGATTGATGTCAGTGGTTTGGGGGTTTTTTTTGTTGTTTTGTTTGATTTTGTAAGAACTGAACAATTATTCTTACCTCCTGTGTGCCTGAATATTGAGTAAGTATGGTATTTCTACAGTTATCAATGAAAATATTCTAGAACTACTTTCAGAAGGGCTGGAGAAGAGCTTGATGTTTCATACAGAATTGCTGAAGTCAGAGGGACATTCTTCAAGGACGGGCTGAATGGGTCTAGGTTCCTGCTCCAGGGACATTTATGAATTTGAATAAAAAATGTATAAAACATAACTATGCAGAAGGAACAGAACCAAAGAAATGTAACCAAATATTTTTTCTTTGCAAAATATCATTAAAACATTGTTATTATTACATGATATTTTTATGCTTAAAACATCTGTAATAGTATTTTCACTAGACTCCAGTGCAATTCTTCTGAAATCAGAAAATTTATCTTTTTTAGTCACAGAATAAAAGTTCCAGTAATTTCATAATTAGTTATGGATGTATACTGCAAGCTTCATAGAACTATGCTTGTGGGCTCAGATACTGCAGTATAACATTTCGGTGTAATTTTTAAAACTAACCCTATTGTTATTTGTTTCCATATTAAAAAGGTAAAACAGTTGTACAAAACATCTCCTGTTTCTTTGTCCCCAAGCTCTCTGACAGGCTTGCAATTCAAAACATTTTTGGAATTGTTTTCTACTGCATAATTCTGAATATTTCTACAAGGAGTTTTGTTTTCTGTTTAACTGTGGGTTGTTTTTGTTTTGTGTACTTTCATACTGTAAATTTTTCCCTCTCTTCAACTACTTTCTTGTAGAGATTCATAAATAAGGTCTTCAGAAAGGTGGTGAGATAGTTAATTTCAAGATTTGTGTTTTGTTTTTCTTCCCAACTGTTTCACTTCAGGAAGGGTTACAAATGAGTAGCTTCAATTCCAGATGAATTAAACTCCAACTTGGTAGGTAAAACAAACCTTGAACTCCTAGAAGATTAAAGCACCCTAGAGAGCTATTTTTCAAATGAGTGTTGAAGCAAGTTACTGCTGTCTTACAATAAACGCACTAAGGGTAGGATTCAGTACCCAAGACATAATTGCCTGAGATTTCATATTCCTTAAGCTACCTGCACAGGCTTGACAGACACAAAAGAAAAGGATCTATAGGAGATCTGTGTCCAAATGAAGCAGAAACAGGATACTTAACTGAATAATGTAGGGCAGACATCTATTTGGGACAGTTATTATTTGTATTAAAAAAATGAATGAGTCTTGCAATCTGACATGATGACAATGACCATTATGGTCACTGCTAAAACCTGAGATGCCTTCCTTTAAAGACACCTAAGGAAAACAAGGTTATGAAAAACATTTAAGAAAGAAAATACAATATCAAACAGGTTAAGCTTTAGTGCCCCTGAAGTAGTTTAAACTTTACAAAGCCCTACTCTCCATTAAGAAAATAAAAAAAATCCAACTTTCTAAATTTAGCTTCTTCTAAGGAATTATTACTTATGTTATTCTTTATACAGGAACTTTAGACTTTCTGTACTGGATTACAGCAGACATCCATTTTATTCTGTTCTTAGAGGAGCTGGAATTAGATGATTCAGAGAGCCTTTACAAGGTTAGTGTGGTCTTACCAAGAAAAAAGCATCTTGAAAGCTAAAAGGCTTCAAAACATTTAACAAGCTACAGAGGCATAACAATACCAATTGTGTTTATTTTTAATTTGTTACAGATTATTTTTATTGACATACTTTTGGCTCTGCATGACAACAAAAAAAAAAGGCATTCTATCCTCTCCTTACCATTATTTATTTATCCCAATTCCATCATATTTATTCATCCCTAAATTCCACATTTTATTTTTCTTGTAAATGCACATCTCACCATTAAGACCAATCTTATTTACTGTCTCACTCCCAACCCTTCTTTGGCACAAGATTTAAGAAAAAAACTCCACACAAACAACCTCTTTGCCTTTTGCCATTTCAGATCTTGATATTTAGAAAGTACCACCAAAGCATGGGGGGAAAAAAAAAGTACCAATTATGTTAAAGTAAAGATTACATAGTATTTTTCTAGCAGTGCTGAAAGTTTTGCCTAGATTTAAGACACTAATCATAAAAAAAAAGAAAATTCCAGAGGAAAACTGCTAATTAAAAATCAGCATTCCTGGTAAGAAAATGCTTTCAATGTTGGTAATGTTAAAACACTAACTTGATTGTTATTAGTTCAAAAATGTTTAATTTTGTCATTACTTGTACAGTAAGTAAATTATTATTATATATTATAGTATTATATATTATTATTAAACAAATCATACGTAAAGAAATAGCTCTGTAATAAATTATGCATTCTAGGAATTTGATAGTTGATACAATACAGAAGAGAAGGTAGAAGACAAAACTTTCTTCATTCTTAGTACAGAATAGCTGTAAAATAAATTGTGAGCTGCCTAAGCATTTTGATTCCAATGTCTAGCATTTCTCCTTTTACACTGAAATCTATCTATTCTTGACCAAAAGAAAATTCTTTTGAAGATTTTTTCGCTCTTACCTGACGTAAGGTACGTGCTACTATACTTTCAAGTACAGGTCCTCTGTCTTCATGCAACAGATGAACTTCGTCGAGAATCAAGAGTTTTACCAGCTGAGAGAGGGCTACATCACCAACACTTTTTCTTGTCACTACATCCCATTTCTCTGGAGTAGTCACAAGCATCTAGTAGAGCAAAAAAAAAAAAGAAATATTAAGCATTTACAAAGAAAAATCCAGAGAGTAAATGTAATGTAGAACTTGATAAAGCTATCTTAAGTTTTACCTACTTTGTATATGAGGCAGATGCAGTTTGCTGCGTATGCATATTTTGGATAGCCATTAGTAGGATGAAAAACCACATGGACATATCATTTAATAACTTCAAGCTGCTGTGCATCAGTTGTATATGTTTTCTGCATTAAAAGAATTAAGCAGCTATCCAGAATCCACTCCTTATATAATTGTGCAAGTCATTTAATGTATGTGTCCCACTAAAAATTACCTGTGATAAAATATTTCTAACCTTCACCACAGCACAGTAAACAGCCAAGACCCACCCGCCTTATACCTAAGCTTGAGCTGATAGTTCCCAGTTTCCTATGAAATGCTTTCTCCCTAAGGCATACTTTCAAGCTGGACTTTTTGATATCTTGATCCTTGCGCTGGCAAAAAAAGATTAAACAACTTCCACCAGTCCTGGAAAAGGTAACTTCCAAGCTTTATTGTTTTATGTAGATACGTCTGTGATAAGTCTCTATTATGGTGCCACTTCTTGCAAGCTCTTGCAATGGCTTCTTTTTCTGCATATATCCCTAAGCAATAGACTATCAAACAGATAAAACTGACGTACATTCAATCTCCAATTGCCAAACAATTGTAGTGCCCGACGTTCTCCACCATGACAACACACTCAGCAGTCACTTCATGTGACCTTAACACAAGAATTCAAGAAAGTAGCATTTTTAAATTTAAAATCAGACATAAAATGGTCACTCTAAAGAAAGCATCTCACTCCTCCCCCCAAAAAAATTCTCAGCAGCTGTTTCAAATAGAAGTAGAAATGCAGATTTCTCAATATACTATTCAACAAAAAATGATGTCCTATTTAAGTGACAATTACTATGTATAAAACCCCCATAGAACTGAATCTCATTCACTGAAATTCAGTAGTAACTTGCCTGTAAGTTATGACTGTGATTTAAGGGCAATTATTTATTGGCTATTCATAACAAATCTAATGCACCACTATCTATCAAAGCTTGAGACTTCTGGGACAGGCACAAAGCTTACCTAAAGTCTCATTTATTTCACAAAAAAAGAACTTAGAATGAGTAAAACAAGGGTAGCCCGTAACTTGGGAGTTGAAAACCTCAGAAAATGAAAAGGAAAATTCAGGTTCTGTTGTTTCACAGGCCCCAGTATAAAAGTTTAGAAATTGAGCAAATCTTGTTCAGGTGATATCTAGAGCAGAATGAGTAATTTAATGAGTAAAAGATGACAGAGGTTGTTTGATTACCTTCAGTGAAATGAAACTTTTTAAAAATTCAACTCACAATCATTCAAAGATACTAAGAATTGGCAAAATGGGGAAACTTCTAACAGCTTTGATAAATAGGCATGATACTAAAAGAAAACACAGTCCAGTGATCATGAACCTGTAAGTGGTTTGTGTTTATAAATAAGCTTATCAACTTGTGACAGGATCTAGAGAACAGGACACTTGTTTTCTGAAATTCTACTGACATTGATGAAATTCTAGTCAACAATCTCAAATTACCTTATCCTATAAGAGGACAGATATAAAAAATGTTAGACAGATGAGCAAATTAGGTTTATGATAAAGCTTTTAAAACAGGAATTCTAAATTGTAAGAACTTCCTCCTTCTAGCAGTATAACTTTATTTCACAAAATATTTTTAACTAAATTGCCAACTTTTTCCCCCCAAAACGTGGATTAATTTCCTCTGACAGATTCTGATTTCAAGGTTATTTTAATACAAATTTTAGGACCAAGGCCTTTGTCTCTTAAAGCAATATTACATCCACATTTTTCCTCTCAAGAAATACTTTTCTGTAATTCTACTTAAAAAGAACAAACAGTAATAAATAAATTTTAATATTTAGTATTTGCTTCACATCACAAATAAGATTTGAGTCCACAGTCAGACAGGAAAGTATGCATCTGATCCCTATCAGTTCATAAAACATGTTTTATGATTTGGTTTTCTCTTCACTTCAGATGTTCAGAAATAAAACACTAAGACGATACACAGTTCAACCTTACAGATGATAATGCTTCTACAGCAAATATAATACTAGTAAGTCCTTACAAAAGCTTACACACTCAACAGTTGTTTTCATCTAGTCAGCATTTGCTATGTTCAAAGCAGCCATGATAGAATACTAAAAGACCCATAAATTAAAAGAATTGAACAGATACTATCAGCCGCTGATCTCAGATTTGACCAGATAACGTAAACCCAACAGAATACGTGATTTATGGCATTTTCTTCTCAAACAAAATCTTATTATCTGTGAGAACACAATGTACAAATAAGAAAAATGAAGACTGCTGCACTAGATCCCAGACTGACAAAAAAAGCAAACATCAAGACAGGTTAGGTAGCCTCCAAATGTGGTGCTGTGAGGTATACAAATGGTACCCATTAATGTTAGCACCAAACCCAGTTTCTTATCACAGAAATTATACAATGGAAGGGATAAAAACACTGGGTAATTACGAATAATGCTTCAAGGCCCTGGCTAAGAAAAGCAGACACAGAGAGCTAGCAGAGACCTCTAAAACCAAATTTGAGCATAAGTGTTTCTTCCCCATTAGAACACTCAACTACCCCAAGTACCATCAGCATATTAACAGCTTTTAGAAAGCAACTGATTTTGCTGCCTTAGTGTTTGTGAAAGCTAGCTTGACAGACTTCACAGTTACAGAATCAAAGAAAGTTTGATGGTGGAAGGGACCTCTGGAGGCAATTTTGACCGATTCCTCTGTTTAAGCAGGGCCACCTAGAGCTAGTTGCCCAGGAACATACTGAGACAGCTTTCGAGTTATCTCCAAGGAAGACTCCACAATCTCCCTGGGCAACCTGTGCCAGTACTCAGCTACCCTCACAGGAAAAAATGTCTCCTGACAGCCACGACCTCCTGTGTTTCCATTTGGGCCAATTTGCCTCTGTTCCTGTCACTGGGCACCACTGAAAAGAGCCTGGCTCTGTCGTCTTCACCTCCCCCCTTTAGGTATTTGTATTCACTGATGAGATCCCCTCTGAGCCTTCTCCTCTCCAGGCTGAACAGTCCCAGGTGTCCCAGCATTTCCCCCATATGAGAGATGCTCCAGTCCCTTCATCTACATGGCCCTTCAATGGATTATCTCCACTATGTCCACATCTCTCTTCTACCGGGGAGCCCTGAAATGGACACTGTATTCCAGGTGTGGCCTCAACAGTGCTGAATAGAGGTGACAGATCACCTCTCTTGACCTGTTGGCAACGCAGTCTAATGCAGTAAAGGCACATTGCTGGTTCTTGTTAAACTTGGGTGTCTACTGAGAGCCCCATGTCCTTTTCTGCCAAGGTGCTTTCCAGCTGGTCACTAACCAACATATATTGGTGTCATTCCCAGGTTATTCTCTGCTCCCCAGGACCAGGACTTTGCACTTGCCGTTGTCGAACTTCCTGAGGTTCCTGTCAGGCCATTTCTCCAGCCTAAGTCCCTCTGGATGGCAGCACAATCCTCTGGTGCATCAGCCACTCCTCCCAGTTTGGTGTCATCAGCAAACTTGCTGAGGGTACACTCTGCCCCATCATCCAGATAATTAATGAAGAAGTTGAACAAGACTGGATGCAGTATTAACCCCTGGGTTACACCACTAGTCATTGGCCTCCAACTAGACTTTGCGCCACTGATCACCACCCGCTCGGCCCAGCCATTTGGCCAGTCTTCCGTGCACATCCTTGCCCGCTCAGTCAGCCCATACCTCAACAGCTTCTTTATGAGGATCTTATGGAAGACAGTGTCAAATGCCTTACTGAAGTCTAGGTAGACGATATCCACTGATCCCCCCTCATTTACCCGGCCAGTCATTTCATCATAGAAATTTATCAAGCTGGTCAAGCAGGACTTCCTCTTGGTGAAGGCAAGCTGACTACTCATTATATGATTTTCTTGTCATATTCATTTCTGAACATTTTTTTCTCCACTTGATCTCCACAAGATATCCTGACAATATTTATTTATCTCCTCAGAGAAAAATTTTCCCCTGCACTGCCTCACAATATTGTTCCAGTCCAACAGTTTTACCATCAGAGTATATCAGTCTTTACTAATTATGAAGAATTACTCCTGAAGAGACTTTGTGATATTACAGAGAAAGATGTTCCTGTCCTGCAATATTTAAAACTTAACAAATGAAAGATTCACCGAGTCACTAAAATCACCAAGAGAGCTGTGGTGTGTGTGGGGCGTTTCTGTGTTTTGTTAAAATATTACTGGGTGCATTTTGTTAGCAAACGCAGATTTTTCAAATGCTTGTACTCCTACAAAACAGTAGGTGTAAAAATGTATGACTACAATTTATGAACTGAATTGTAACCCTACTACTGATGCAACTGTTATCAATTTAAAATAAGCCATGTCAACCACAAAAAATTAGCAGCTGTACTTCCACAGAACATTAACTACCAAACAGTCAGGAAATATATTTAGCAATGCATGTTAAGACTTTAAGGTGTGAAATACTACAAATGCAAGCCACTTAACTAATTTGCTAAATCTAAATTGGCAATGTTCAGACCACAGGTTTTTTTTTTAATGTCAGTCATGTTATCAGGATATATATTTAAAATGGTATCATTAATTCTTCTGTTTCTGTGTAATGACTAAATATTCATTATGATGGTCTTTTACTTTGATTTTATTTTAAAAACAGCAATGTTACTCAAAGTAATGACCTGAATTAAAAGCTACACTTGATATGCTGTTTCATTTAGTAAATCCAGATATATCCAGAGAATGTCTTGCCAGAAAATGACTGGTTCTTACATTTATTGTGCAAATGGAAACTACAGTTGACAAAAAAACTCCTCCAAAAAACCTCAAATAAATCAGCTTTGTAGTCTCAAACCATAAATGGAATTCAAATATACAAAGTGCTAAATAAAATATCAGCTAAAAGAAAATGCTGACTATCAGCAAATGTTAACATAACTACAGATTATTTTTTCAATTACTATAATAAACAAAGCAGCATTATGATCCATCTCAAAAAGAGTTTTAAATGTGGTAGTGGCATTTCTTTTTGTAATTAATTTTCAGAGACAAGGTATTTTATCCACAAAGTTATAAACTCAAAACTCAGATTCAGCCAAAGGATTCTGCTTTCTCTTTGGGGCAAGGGAAGGACACAGTAACCAAGTCTTCAAACATCCTTTTAATATTTTCTTTTTTCACTTTGACTTGAGTTATCAGCACACTGAGAAGCATGTTCATTTATATTGCTATTTCACCATTTCACCTCTTTCAGTATTGAAATAGCTAGAAAATAAAGTGTCACATTTGCTTAATGAACTGCAACTCATGCAAGACATTTCAATCTGTTTTTTGTATTAGGGTATGGCTGAATAGAAGTGGGTTAACTGTCAATATTTTTACTGTCAACTTAAATTTCTCTCCACACATACAATTCTCCTTTTCCAACGCTTTTTGGATTATCATCAGTAACTATTCCGCAACGACTTTTTCTACTAGGGAAAACATGAGCTTACCACAAAGTCTTAGGTGAGGACTGTTGCTCAATTTCACTTTTACACCAAAAAAAGATAATCATTTAAAAAGATTTTAAAATAAATCTTTCAACTGAAAATGATTTAATTTCGCTTTGGGGTTATTGAACACATTGCTACAATACTTTACATAACGTTCAGGTAAGAACTCAAACAAAGAAGTCTAATTACTTCACTTTGAAAAATGTAGTCAAAAGGGACGACACTAGCTGGTAGTTTCAACATCAATTAACAAAATTTTGAGTGACTGTGAAAATGCATTTTTTTATAATTGCATGATTTGCTAACTATTTTTGTCAGTTTCTCTTCAGTCCCTTTAGAAGCCAGACTTCACAGTAAGAGGAAGTTACATTTTCACCACAGTTTCAGAAGATCAACATGTTGAAAAATGCTGGGTTTTGTTGCTGTTGTTGTTCACGGTTTTTCTTAGTCTGAAAAGGCTTATGGTCTCCCAGAAATCAAACGATCTTCGATTAATTTCTTGGAGTCCAACATTAATTTCTAGTCATTTACCTTTTCAATAGCTCACCTGCAACCCTTTGAGGGTTCTTTCTCCTTTAAGTTTTCCCAAAAACATCTTGCACATGACTAGTATCTGATTTCTGCTTGAATAATTTGTGCACACATTCTGAGGCTAGTGAAACTATGGCCATCTCCTCAAACTCACACTCCCACAAGTCCAATCCACATATGAAAATACTTCAGAACAAGCTACATAAAATATTTAGTTATAACATGCCATACTAGAAAATTCACTGCTTTTAAGTTCCTCAAGACAATTTTCGAGAACAGTTTTCCTCTCTTTAACCACTTCAGCCTCCAAGTATGTCTGCCACTTATCTGACCTTTTATCCCTTTCATACACACAACAATAAATCAAAACTCAGAAAAAACCTACAGATAACTTTCTAATTACTATGATTTCCAGAAAACAATTAGAAAAGACTTAGGTCATTCTTCCTATCTGCCAGATATTGTCAAATCAAAATTTATAAAGAACTGGTTGACTCTGATCTCAGGTTAAACATCAACTGGGATGATTGGCGAAAGGGACTGGTGTTCCATTTTTGGTTTAGACAGCATACTATTCTGATTACGAAAAGGAAGGATAACAGTTGGTTGTGAATCATCAGGTTAGTAAACTAAATTCTCCCTGTCCTGTTATCTTAAAAGTGGATTCTCAAAATAGTCTACCTTACATCTGTTCAAACCTTTCTGGAAGGTAAAGCATCATTAGTAAAGTAGGCATGCAGGGCAAATTTTAAACATATTCTCTTTTTATGTTTTTGCTTTATCAGACCTGATAAAAACTTCAATTTTGGGACTGACAATGGGTTTACATAAGTTTGCATATTGTGATTAAGTAAACACCCTACAAGCGAAATGATACCTTGGGCAATTTCTCTTCCAATAGATTTTTATAAGTTTTTATTCCTAATGCACTTCATAAACAGAATTCAACTATTATTTAAATACAATACTTTGGAATGAATTGATGACATTATTATGAAGGAAAGACATTCTTAAATTCCTTATGGCAGAGATTTTACAGACATTCCTGAGAATAAAAATGAAACATTCCCAACAAACATCAGGAACAGAAGATTGAAAACTAGTCTGCTGTAATCAGCCCCGTTCAGAAAGTAGATCTTGCTGCCAGTGATCTGTTCAATAAAATAATTTTTACAAAATGAATATGAGTAAAGGGTTTTGCAGAACTACAAAACTGGTATCAACCATTAGATTTTAAGTCTAAATAAAGAATTGACGATCTTACAGGCACTAGAATTAGCCTGTAAAACAATGCCAGAGGACTAACCTGAATTGAATTGATGAATTAAAAGCTCTGAAATGAAAAGTAACAAAGATGGCAAAAGGTGTACAAAATTCTGAAGGATGAAAACAGAGGATGCACAAAACAAAATCATTTGAGAAAAATCTCTTACAACTGCACTCTTACAACTGCTCCACCTCCCAAACACTTTGCTCATCTTCAGCTTAGCATTCACTTCATGTTTCAATCTTCCAGCTACTGTGTTCACAAATGAGTTATGACTAGTAATTCTTTATGTAGAATCTTTCCCAGAATTACAGTAACTTAAAATGCTTGGGGTTTTTTTATACTTTTTTAAATTTTATTTTATTTTTTAGTAAGCTCATGCAAATGTTAGACCAAGAACTGTTATTGATGGCAAGTTGGCATGCAACTTCATGAGGAAGTTTTCATAGAAGGTGGGTAAAACATCTTTTTGGTGAATTTTTCAGAGAAGCAGCAAAAACCTGTCATCAGGAATAACAACCACTATTAACAGTGGCCAATCTTAACATTTAGCCATGGCCATTACTTAAAAGAACCAACCACAGCAACAGACTTCATTCTCATCTAGGCAGGAACAGGTAAGTACTCTATCATGGTACACAAAATTTTTCTGCTACAGCACACCTATAGCTCATAAATTCCATAAAATCATCATCTTGCAGGGCTTTAAGAACCTTACTACACAGGTTCTTATACTGCACTGATACATGCAGTATGCAAGTCCTTTCTAGTAAAGCATTATATTAACATTCTCTATCATTTGTTTACTCATCTGCACTGTGCACGAGCACATAGTATTTCAATATGTGGTTAAATAGCTTTCTATGACATAAAAGGTAGTAAAGTACCTTGTACTTAGACTGGATAGTGTTGATATTCTGAGTATCAGCACTATTCCTGAAATAAGCCTGCACACTGCCATACTGTAAGCAGAGCAGAAGTAGTAAGAACTAACATGTAGTTTCAACACCTTTCCTTAATATAGGGTGTAAATATGTATGCCTTTATTATATCAGAATTGTGAAAATACAACAGTACACACACATACTTTCAAACACTCAGTCTGGTAAGTTTAAATTCATACTGGGCATTAATATCAATCATTCTTTCTAGAAAGAAACCGTAGAATAAGCTCAAGATTATAATGAACAAATGGGGAAAGTACTGTGGATGTAAAATGATCACAATAATAAAGCTTGTTTGCTACGGCAAGTTTCCAAAATGAAATTATCTTCCCAAACCTAGATCAAGATCCACAAACATTTCATGACCATATGTCATCACACACCTGCAGCACAACAGAGATATTTTCCTATTTAACATACCTATATGAAAGTGCTACTTCTTTTTTGCTTTGAAATCATTGAAATAGCTGAATAAACAGCAAATACTCCATTTACATTATCTTTCTCCTTGAAGTTCACAATATTGTTTCTCAAAGCGTTGATTAAACCAACAAGAAAAACACATTTTGCACTGTAATTTCATTCTTTATTTACTTTACCCCATTAACAGCCATTTCTTTTTCATTTTGCAGTAACAGTCCTTCATAGCTTTCCCACTTTCTAGTAAGTAACTCTCTTACTATTTCAGTAACCTTAGGAAAGGAAAAAGAAAACGCAATCTTATAAAAACCACATGATGCCTATGGCTATGTGAGCACCTGTCCTCTAAAGGCTTGCTACTGGTCTTCTCACTCCTTCTCCCACTTCTTTACACACATCTATAATTCCCTCTTACCACTCTTGAAAGCAGCATTTAAGAATATGTGGCTGATCCTAGAGGAAACTTCGCTCAGTCACAGCCAGCACTGCTCATCTTCTGACAGCTTTTTGGCAAAGGGGCACAGGCAAGCTACACAGTTTACTCTATTCATGCTGTAACTATTTATCTTGGTGCTTTGTTCTGGCAGCAAATTCACTGCAAGAGCTTTACTTGTGCAGAAATGGAGACACAGAAAACTGCACACAACTACACACATCCACCCAGAGCAGCCTCTCGTTGGAATGCAGCATATTTTGCAATTCTATAGGGAGAGCTGCTACGCTGGGGCTTTGTACAATTTGGAAATATTTCCCTTCTAATCAGTAATGCTTTGGAGCTTCTCACAAATTTTAATATTAGATACGTGATATCACACCCCATGAGGGACACTTTACCACTTTGGCACTCTCTGAGGTAAAACTTAATCAAAATATGTTACAAGAGCAGAAGCCTGCAAGACACTTTGATAATGCTGTTTTTATTCCTCTTTTTATTGCACTCTTACTCTGTATGATTTATTCAAGCATTTCACAAAACCTCATGTGAGCTGGAGCTCAGGCAGGGAGTGGAATAAACATATAGAAAGTAAAACAGAGCGCAGTAATGCAAAGCGAGAATGCGAGGTAGGAAGGTAGGAAGTAATAAATAATGAATACAAATATTTTGGTTTTCATAAATCTGAGACAACCATCTGATGCTGTGTTTTAACACAGTTAAAAAAGAATTATGCCTCCAGTAAAGCAGATTCCTTATAATACAAAGATGCACAGATGAGCAGTATGCCCATTTGGATGAATAAATGATATTATACCAACTCTTAGCATGTATTTGTGGTCTAAAGTAATGGCCATACAGGATCACATATACACACACATATATATAAAAGCATCTTAGAAACATTCAATAATAAGACTATACTTACAAAAAGTATCTACATAAAACACTGAATTTTTCATGTTAGGAAGACTTACAGAGGTGCATTATATTGATGCATATTAGCAGCAACTGGTAAGCCACCAAAGCCAACACTGATAATCAATGAACAATATGTCTGGAAATCAACAAGGGCACAACAGAAATCCTAACAGCTGCCACTCAGAACTCATTAGAACAGCAAATGAATTTTTAACTGAAGAAACGTAATTTTCTTCAGCATATTTTATTTTTACTTAATCCTAGGAACTCATGATGATTTAGTTCCTTTACGGAAGCCAGCTAGTCCACCTAATGAGAAGGCAACTGGTTCGCAATTTATCAGCACACCACCTTAGCACAGCAAGATACTTATGACACATCTGACAGCTCCTGTTGAACTGATTTTTTTCAATATTGTTCCATTTGTCGTATATTCCCTTTCACACTTATGATTAACAGATCTAAATTTGTAGGTTAAGATTTAAAATTTTATGCTTTCAGCACAGTCACGGATTACAAAGTCACAGTGATTACAAAATTCATTTATAAGTTCCAACACTATTTTTAAACCTCAATGGACTCTGACAGAGTCAAAATCAACTGGAATCAAACCCAGTACAACCAGTCACACTGATGAATTGTATAGAATTCCTTTCTGTTGCTGCTGTGAAAGCATTCAAGTTTTTTATATTCTTACTAAAAGAATAAAAAGCTTTACTTGTGGAATAGATACATTAATCTGAGGAGAAACTATGGAAAACAATATACATTAGTATCACAATAGCTGTACTGAGAAGTTATATGATAAAAGCACCTGCTATCTATTTTTTCTTCTAGGGAAAAACTGTTTAGAGTCAGAACAAACCTTATTTTAACAATCAGTGAGAAAGAACAGCTTGCATGCTTTGTGAAATACAGCTCTTACACTCTAAAATATAAAATTAGCCACTCAGCCTTCAAGTTTAAATAACGATCTAAATGTTTTAAAGGAGTTTGATCCCAAACATTACCCTCTTTTTCCTCTTTGCTGTTAATCAGTTCACTAATTATAGTTATACTAACCTCTGATATACTACTGTCAAGTCTGATTGATGCCAATAGCTCCCTTAATCAGATCTGACAACTTTCAGCAAGTGCCTGTCTCTTGAGACACTGCATCCAGCCCGCTTGTTTTCAAGTCTTCCCAGCGTTATTTTGCATTTTCTTCTCTCCTGGCCCCTTTCTCATATAGAACAGAGGTATAGTAGAATAACAACAAAACGGGAGTGGAGAGTGTATTTGCGCATGTTTTTAAACATCATTATAGCAATATTTGGGCTAAAGTTGATAGTTTGTTTACTGGATAAGAATTTACCAGGAAAAACTAAGCACAAGAACATATTTTGGAAATATATTGATGTTTCTGAGAAACACAATATTGTTGCTTGGTTGGTGGGTTTTTTGTTCATTTGTTTTCCTTTCTCTTTTTCTCCTCTCAAAGCTGCAATGAATAGGGTTTCAACGTCATTACTCCTCTGTTCTACAGGAAAACTTTAGGCTTGGACTGCACAGCTTTAGGAGAGAAAAATAAAAGACTACCTCAGCAACCAGTTTTTCCCAATGTATTTATACTCTCACACTCTTAAAGCTCATTACAATGTCCTGCATATCTCATTAACTGTAAATATAAATAGTTCAGAATAACTTTTGTTGTCATAATTATAACTATTTCTTATTTATTTTTATTTTAAGATTATCCAGAGTGAGAGTCTGTGTTCCTTTTCCTGGTACTTGAAAAAAAAAAAAAACCAGTGACCTATTCTCTGGAACACAGAGATAACTTTTTCTCTAAAGGTGAGGAAACTGTTCTTCAAGAAACAGTTGTTCTTGATCAGTTTTTTCCCCCCTCTGTTCTGCTCTTGTAAAGCATTATCCCACACTGTGGATTAACCCAATATTATGCAAAAAAAGACCAGATTGCAAGAGTGACATATTGTTCTAAATATCCTTTTTAAGACACCTTTACGGAACAGTTGTATTTTCTTTCACAGATTTGTGTGTGAGAGAAAGCGAAGTCAGAATAGACTTTAGAATAGGTATTAGGAAGAAATTCTTTACTCTGACGGTGGTAAGACACCGGAACAGGTTGTCCAGGGAAGTTGTGGAGGCCCCATCCCTGGAGGTGTTCAAGGCCAGGTTGGATGGGGCTTTGAGCAACCAGGTCTAATGGGAGGTGTCCTTGCCCATGGCAGGGGGGTTGGAACTAGATGATCTTTAAGGTCCCTTCCAATCTAAACCATTCTAAGATTCTAGGTTTGGTTTTTTTGGGTCTCAAATAATCGTTTGGGTTTTTTTTGAGAATCAATGTAAAGCTCAGAAGCGTATTAAGTGAGAAGATGAAGAGAGATTTCTTGGTTCAGATGAGATGCTGATGTTAAACAGAAATTGCATTAAAAGCCAATTCTGTGACACCTTTTCACAAAATGACAACCCAAACACCAATTCATTAGCTTTCATGCAAATGTGATTTCATGAAATTTGCTTTCAAGTCTACACTCCAGAGAAAATTATGTATGCTAGTATTAATGATAATCAGCATTGAAGGTGATTGCAACAGACCTACAGTATGATTGTCAGATTTATATTCTTCAGTTATATTAACTAAAAACTAACACACCCTTTGGATTTCAGCAGGATCCTTTAAGCACTCAGAGGAAATACCAACAGTTCACTATTGTAGTGAAAGGATCAAATCAAACTGAGTTCCACAGGAGTCTATCCACCTCAATACTGTTGCATATTTTCAAGAGTAATCCTAATGATAAAGAGTATACTCACTAACTTTCAATAGATATTATGCTGCATGAAGCTGTAAATGCACTGGAGAATGGTGTAACAATTTAAAAATGCCATAATAAGTTAAAGAACAGATTAATAGATGAAAGCCAGTAATAAAATTTCAAGATTCTATAACGAGGATGAGATTCATCTTGTCTATCTTACCTGCTAATTTAGAAATTCACCATCTAAACCAGTTGTCTAGCTTTCCTCTCACTGGTTCATTTCATTTATATTAGTATGAATCAGCCTTACAAATCTTTTCTCTGTAATACTCTCCCTACAAGTCTGTGCAACCAGTTTAGACCAGCTGCCTAACTTTTACTTGGCTAAAGCCAAAATACATTAATCTGACCCTTAGGAATAATTATCTCAACAAATACAGGATGTAAAACAACTGGTAAGACAGTAGTTGGACTGGGAAAAGAGAAAGAGCAGCTCAGTCTGCATGTGAACCAAAAACGCTACGCTGTTTTGAAAAATTAAACCTTGGAACAGAAATGCTGGATTTTGTACATGCTAAATAAACCTTCCACTCTGCTCAGCAGCAGCATGACCTTGGGGCAATACATTATGTTTTGGGCAACTTAATTCAAGAAGTGCAAACCAAGTGAGAGTCCAGAAGTGAAAAATGAGAATGACTAAACATAAATGAAGCATGACCTTTATGAAAAGTTTAAATGAATTGATGCTTAGGCTAAATAAATGTGACTGAACAGAGATAACTATAACTACAAGAGTCTTCAAAAAGCAAACAGCAGTGGCTGGGGAAGAAAGACAATCAGATAAGGGAAGTCATAATGAAATTTGAGTAGGATTTATGTTAAAAATAGATTTTTACTACTACTACTACTAAAAAAAAATAATCTTCTAAGAGCAAAGACAGATAACCACTGAAGGAGACTCACCAGGAAATTTAGGAAAGCTCCATGACCAGAGTGTTGTAAGATCAAATTAGACCAATACTTATCAGTAGTGGAATATATCTATTACATCTGTTTTTGCAGAAGGACAAATTGGGTTATTTCTCATACTATGTTATATGGTTTTAAGATCAGCTTAGTGTACATAAGTTGCATTAACACCAAGATAAATGTCCCCAAAACTTCAATTAAAAAACATCTTTCAAATTTCAGTTCTAAAAAAATATATATAACACATATCCTCAATATTCTAATTTTACTCTATATTAATACGTTGTTACTAATGTATACTCGGCTAATACTACATCCTATAATATACATTATTATACACTTTATGCTAAAATACTTTTATTATTATACTACTTTATAATAATATTATATATACTCTAATTCTATTGTAAATTAGAGTATATTTCAATATAGTTATTGCATGTAAAGTGATTCCTTAGTCAGATTCTTTGTAATTTATATTATAAAAGCAATATATATATTTACATCAATAAGTAGTATAGGAAAAAGCTGTAATTTTAAATGAAGTCACATTTAGCAAGATTATCTGCCATATCTGTAAGTATTAATTTGAAGTATGATTTTTTTTTTCCACAAATAGTCACAGTAAATGCTAAACAACCTAAAATACTCTGTAACATGCAAAACGACAACTTAGAGAAGATAAATTCTAAATTGCTCTGATGCTATGTTGTAATTTACTTGCATTTTGAACTGACCAGAAGCAGTTAAATTTGAAAAAGAGCCAAAATAGGCAAACATTCCCTAAGCAACCTGTCCTCTACTCAAATAAGCTATCTTTTTGCAGAGGAATATTCACTCAGCAGGCACAGCTGTTATTCTGCAATTTTTACATCTAAATCTAAGATAATTGGACTTCTGAGTACCTTTAAATTGTACTCTGGGAGAAGGGTCTAACTTAATGCATCATTTGCATTAACTATAAAAGACTGCTTTTTTATCCTGTAAAATTTACTGTGCTTAAAAAGTATTTGGAAGTGCAAAACAGTTACTCAGTAATTTTATAGACATGTGGATTCCTTTTGCACAGGAACCTTTGCAGCTATAAAAGACCATTAAAACCAACAAAAGGAAATCATTCTTTCAAGTTCTTCATAGATAAAATATTAATGATAATAGACACTCTTGAAAATTATATTCCTACAACTTTTACTGAGGATTACATCCTTAGTGCCAAAAAAATGCCTGAGACAAAACCCCATAATAATATTTTATTTGGTGTTTTTAATAAATTCATTAATTATTCATAGAAAGATGAACAGTTAGTTCATACCATGAAGTACTTCAATTTCAGATTCTTTGCTATTGATTTAAGAGCTTCAGTTGAGGCATTCTTTATTGTTACTTATTCAGATCCATTGTACTTCAGAACTTAATATTCAGACAATGTATTTTAAGGATTTTTAGTCTTAATTTTACATATAAAAATTTGAAAAGCATACTGCTTATTAGTCTTCCATCACTGGAAAAGAAAATCTGAGATTTGTTTGACAAAATGTCATCTTTAATCATTATACAGGAACATTGTAACAGGCAAAATGGTGTCTAATATAGTTCTTTGCTCATCTTTTATTGATATATGCAGTAAATATCACATAGGCAATTCCATCAAAATAGACAAATGTTAATTTTCACTGAATGGATAAGGTTGCAATGCACCTTTGGAGATCTTCCGCCAGTTGAAGCCACGGCTCAAAACACAGCCACCTAGAGAAGTCTGCTCAAGACTGTGGCCAGTCAGGTTTTGAGTATCTCCAAGGTGAAGACTCCACAACTACTCTAGACAAACTTCTAGTGTCTGACCACCCTCACAGGAAAAACCACCCCACACAACTAAACTGATTACGGCTAATTTCCTGCATTTTGTTTGTGCCGATTACTTCTTGTCCTCTCACTGGACACTGCTGAGGTCTGGCTCAGTCTTCTTTACACATGAATACGCGATGTACTCATACACATTGATCACACCTATCTGAGCCTTCTCATACCCGGGCTGAATCACCCCAGCTTGCTTTGCCTCTCCTCATGTGTCAGATGTTCCTATCTCTTAATCACTTTCATGACTTTTTGCCAGACTTCCTCCAGTATGTCCCTATTCGTCTCATAATGGGGAGCCCAGAACTGAACTCAGAACCCCAGATGTGTCTCACCAGGGCTGAGCAGAGGGGAACGATCGCCCTCTTTGAGCTGCTGGCACACTCTTCTGAATGCAGCCCAGAATGAAGGGGACATTGCTGGCTCATGTTCAATTTGTTGTCTACCAGAACATCCATACCTTTTCTGGGAACCAGCTGACTGGCCCTCAGCCTGCACTGGTGCATAGGATTATTTCCCCACTCCTGTGCAGGACATGGCATTTAATTCTGGAACTTCATGAGATCTCTGTTGGCCTGTTTCTCCAGCCTGTCAAGGTCCCTCTGAATGACTGTACAACCATCTGATCTGTCAACCACTCCTCCCAGTTTTGTACTATCTGCAAACCTGCTGAGAGTGCACTCTGTCTCCTGACAGAGGATCACCATGACCTTTCAAAGATAATCAGGAATGAATTCACAACGACTTTGACCAGCTCCCTCAGGACTTCTGGGTGAATCCCATAAGACAGCATTGACTTGTATTATGCTCAGTTTATTTGCACATTCCCTAACCTGACTTTCTTCCATCAAATGTAAAATTTTCCTTCTCTGGACTTCCCTATTTGTCTCAGGGGCTTGGGATTGCTGAAAGCCAGTGCTAACAATAAAGGCTGAAGCAAAGAAGGCATTAAGTATCTCAGCATTTTACATGTCCTTTATATCATCAGCTCTCCTGCCCCATTTAGCAGCGGTTTTCCCCAGTCCTCCTTTTGCTACACACTCACAGAAGCCTTTCTTGTTGCCCTGTTGGCTTACCTAACCCGGTCCCTTCATGCTCAAACAGCAACTAGAATCCTTCCAGGTTACCTGCTCCTGCACCCACTTCTTGCATGCTTCCTTTTTATGTTTGCTCTTCATCCTGCAGGCCTCCTGCCACTCTTGTTTGACTTCCTGCTCATCAGGATAGGCCACTCCTGAGCTTGGAGGCACCAACTAGGAATAACAAGTTCATAGGATTGCTAGAGACTCCTAAAGTCTGAAAGCCTTTGAATTTTCCATCTAGATTAAAAAATACTGAAGTAGCTTATTGAAATCATTACCATCATGTCCTCTTTAAGTGA
>VZSF01006171.1:0-21094 GCA_013398295.1 Chionis minor | reverse complement strand
AAGACTCCACAACTACTCTAGACAAACTTCTAGTGTCTGACCACCCTCACAGGAAAAACCACCCCACACAACTAAACTGATTACGGCTAATTTCCTGCATTTTGTTTGTGCCGATTACTTCTTGTCCTCTCACTGGACACTGCTGAGGTCTGGCTCAGTCTTCTTTACACATGAATACGCGATGTACTCATACACATTGATCACACCTATCTGAGCCTTCTCATACCCGGGCTGAATCACCCCAGCTTGCTTTGCCTCTCCTCATGTGTCAGATGTTCCTATCTCTTAATCACTTTCATGACTTTTTGCCAGACTTCCTCCAGTATGTCCCTATTCGTCTCATAATGGGGAGCCCAGAACTGAACTCAGAACCCCAGATGTGTCTCACCAGGGCTGAGCAGAGGGGAACGATCGCCCTCTTTGAGCTGCTGGCACACTCTTCTGAATGCAGCCCAGAATGAAGGGGACATTGCTGGCTCATGTTCAATTTGTTGTCTACCAGAACATCCATACCTTTTCTGGGAACCAGCTGACTGGCCCTCAGCCTGCACTGGTGCATAGGATTATTTCCCCACTCCTGTGCAGGACATGGCATTTAATTCTGGAACTTCATGAGATCTCTGTTGGCCTGTTTCTCCAGCCTGTCAAGGTCCCTCTGAATGACTGTACAACCATCTGATCTGTCAACCACTCCTCCCAGTTTTGTACTATCTGCAAACCTGCTGAGAGTGCACTCTGTCTCCTGACAGAGGATCACCATGACCTTTCAAAGATAATCAGGAATGAATTCACAACGACTTTGACCAGCTCCCTCAGGACTTCTGGGTGAATCCCATAAGACAGCATTGACTTGTATTATGCTCAGTTTATTTGCACATTCCCTAACCTGACTTTCTTCCATCAAATGTAAAATTTTCCTTCTCTGGACTTCCCTATTTGTCTCAGGGGCTTGGGATTGCTGAAAGCCAGTGCTAACAATAAAGGCTGAAGCAAAGAAGGCATTAAGTATCTCAGCATTTTACATGTCCTTTATATCATCAGCTCTCCTGCCCCATTTAGCAGCGGTTTTCCCCAGTCCTCCTTTTGCTACACACTCACAGAAGCCTTTCTTGTTGCCCTGTTGGCTTACCTAACCCGGTCCCTTCATGCTCAAACAGCAACTAGAATCCTTCCAGGTTACCTGCTCCTGCACCCACTTCTTGCATGCTTCCTTTTTATGTTTGCTCTTCATCCTGCAGGCCTCCTGCCACTCTTGTTTGACTTCCTGCTCATCAGGATAGGCCACTCCTGAGCTTGGAGGCACCAACTAGGAATAACAAGTTCATAGGATTGCTAGAGACTCCTAAAGTCTGAAAGCCTTTGAATTTTCCATCTAGATTAAAAAATACTGAAGTAGCTTATTGAAATCATTACCATCATGTCCTCTTTAAGTGATTTACAAAGGAGTGCGGAAAATATTGCTGTAACATGCTATTTGATCCGTTTTCAACACCAGACCATTTGGTTAACAATCCTGCCTATAGTAAATACCCTTACACACAATGAACTTTCTGAAGCACTTTAAGTGAAGACTCTAACTTCTGCATTAAAGATTAAAACTCAAGAATCATGCTGCATGACATAAACACATTAAGCTAACTGAACTTATTACAGCTCTAATACTGGATCTACAACATTTGCATATTAGCACACAACTGAATTAGTCTCGGAAACTTTCTACTATATTAGGAACTCACTTCTCTCCCCTTTACCTCAATACCAAGGTTACCAAATCAATGCAACATTTATCTGTTCTGAGAGGCGTAGCAGTGAATAGAACTTGGCCAGCATACAACTAAATAAGAAGGTCTGTCTGAAACACAGTAAAGCAAGATCAAATAAGCAGAAGGAGCAGAAAAGAAATCTTGTGCTTAGCACTATGCCTTTGACATGAAGAAATCAACATTTGGTTTTGACACCACTGTCTGAAGTATTTTCATAAATGACAAAACCACTCTAAAAACAGCACAAACCAAAACTGGCATCTGTGAAGACCCAAGAAATAGGCTTAATCCACTACTGAATCTTGTGTAAGGTAACCGCTTTCCACCAAGCTCTCTAAATACAGCTGACTAGCCAACACATGATAGTCTGCACAAAGCTATTCAATCTTTCTATGCTTAGAATCCACAAGACTGATTGATATATATATATATAAATATCACACCTGAGTGACATAAACAGAATAGAAAGCTTCAAGGCGGCTGTCCCATAACAGCTTCAGCACTCTACTGCAGAAGTGGGAGAGCAACTTAGCAGCTCCCACCAGGCTTCCTCTCAACATGAATTAAATTTGTATGTTATTCTACCTTCAGAAAAATTTGGCCATTATTAATATCTTGTATTAAAGCAACAGATGCAATAATCTAAGAGCAATCTTTTACATATACAAACTAAAATTATTAATTTGTTTATTAATTTGATTTTTTAACCCTAATGCAATATTTTTGCCATTGTACTTCATATTCACTTCTGCAATATTCTACTGCAATGAACTGAGATGAATCATTGATACACAATGATTCACAATGAAATTCATGATTCATAAACAATGAAACATTGATAAACAATGATTTTCACCTCTATAAAAACATCCACAGTAAACAAATTTTAATGTCATAAATCATACGCATTTTCAATTAAATTTGATTTTAAACAGTAAACGGGCAGAATAGTTTCAATAAACATCTATACACATTAAAGAATGTTTTAAAAATATTTTAGCAAGCACTTCTCAAAATACTTTAAGTGACATATTTGCAGTTAATTTCAGAACAAGAATAAGCAACAAAATTGATTTAAGGTATTCAACTTAAAAGTCATTAAACCAGATCTTCCCATTTTAAATAAATAAAATTGTGTGTCTGAAATTTCCACTGGAAAAATTAAGAAAACTACTTGATTCACCTGCAGGTGACACTGTTGGTCTTAGCCATACAGCCAAAGAGCAAAGCATTCCTCTCAATAGATTCAGCTGCAGTCTGGATCAATGGTGTATCCAAAACACAATTATTTTTCTTATATTTGTACACTAGTACTTTTAAAGTTCCACTGTAATATCAAACCTCTGCAGAGACAGTGATTAATACAAGTGCTTCAAGTACAGATATATTAAAACTGAATTTATTCTGATAAAGCTTAAAGTAAATGAAAAAATGTGTGCACTCGAGAGGAAAAAAACAAAACAGTATATACTTAAAGCAAGGGCTTTTCATCCAAATTGAATATTTGTATATATTCATATAAGTGCTATACGTAAGCTATATATAAGTGCATATAAGTTATATAAGCTCACTAAAACAAAGAAATGGGGGGAAAAAAGAAAGAAAAAAACACTCAAAACTTTTGTTTTTAAAACAGTTTAGAAAAATGTGTAGGAAACGGAGCTAAGTCAGGCATGAACATAATTAATTCCAATAAAAGGGAACACACAACCAAGAACGCAATTACAAAAATATTCTTATATCCTTACATATCTTATGTAGCTAAACTACAGAACACACAGAACAATTTTTTTCCTGTTGTTCAAAATTACTGTAATTTTATCTGGCATCATTTCAACTACATTTTACTGCTAAAACAAAAACTAACTCCCACCTTCCAACCCAATCTAAACAGAGATTTTAGCCAAGTGAGTCATACCAAAAAATGCCAGTCAATTACACATTTTATCAGAGTGTGGCATTTGATAATTTAACACAAAGTAGGTTACTCAAAGGCTGTACTAAAATCCTGCAAATTATGCAATAACAGCAAGCAAGTAGGCATGTTGTATAATAAACCACTATATCTGTCTATGTGAAAAATAAATTCTTTCAAATAAAACGTAAATTAATGTCTTAAGAGTAGCGATTCTAATTTCTGAAGTGTGAAAGCCTGATTTTAGTAAATTGAGACAGATTCTGTCATAAATCTAGACATTAATTTAGGTCACAGGCAGCACCTCCAGTTCCTTATAAAGGACTACTATTTTTTATTCAAAATACTACTGTTTGATGATGTATAAGTACTTTTTACCTCCTGGCAAAATCTTAGCTGTCATATGCACGTATATTAATGGGAGAGCAGTAAATCAGAATGGCTTCCAACAATCCCACTAGGGTATTGGAAGACTGATGCCAAAAAAAGGGAGTACAATGATGAAGGCACAGATCGATAACATCAGCCTGAAAAAGCAATGTAGTTGTCCCAGCAACAAAAACAACAGAAAGAATGCAGACGATTCAACTAAGCAACAAGCTTATTAACTGAACCTGCTGAAAAGTTATCCAGAAATCTCTTACTCAAGCAAAGCTGCATTTGTTTCTTATTCATTTTCATCAGCAGAGACAACACGTGAATTCATGGGGTTTATTGTCTTTATTTCTGAAGGTTAAAGAATTCAGTCAAAGCATTAACATTACAGACCCCAAATTGCCTCTCTGCTGTTCAACAACACTTTTTTTTTCACTTGCTTTTGTATTTCCCCAAGTTGGTGTAAGGAAGGAAGAAAACTGGGAAAACCACGTACTTCCTAAAAATGTTACCGATGGAAAAACTTCATTGTCTTTAAAGTGTCAAGAAACAGCTGTACAGTGCTAACAAATTAAAAACTTCTTTCTGAGGTGAGCTGGGTGGCCACAGTGACGTTACGGAAGTGCACCCAACCTGGAAGGAAGAGGCCTCCAAGATTTTTTCTCTCTAGTTTCAGATTCTAGTCACTGCAGGTTCACCTAATCCAGATTATGTCTTCATTTGCCTTGTGTTACTCCCTATTTTGGATCTCTAAAGAGGATACTCTTAGAAAAATGACTAGCTTTTTGTCCTTCTGCTCATCCATCAAAAAGCTTTCAGGATTCCACTTTCTCCCTCCAAAAGCCGAGCAAAATGAACGTAGCCCAGCTGAGGACCTGAGTGTTACTGGTGAGCAGACTGCTATCAACGGGGAGCGTATACTGCTTATTGGTGAAGAGACTGACAAGATCAGAACCTTGAATAACAGTATTTCAAATCGTTAGACACAATACAGTAGGTATTTGCACGTGTACAAAGACACATCCCTTCTGATTTTAATAGTCTTGCTTTCAGAATGTAACTATTTAAGAAATACACTTAACAGTTACATTAAAAAAAGTAAGACTGAAAAAGACATGTAACAGTCTGTGGAGTCCCATCAAGCCTCACTGCCTCCAAGAGATCCTGGATAGTGTTTTATGGTGGGTTTTTTGTTGGTGTTGGTTTTTCTTTTTTTTTTAAAGAACCCACAGTTTGTCCTGAAGATAGCATTAACAATGAAGGAGAGACCAAGATTTTCTTTTTCAGATTGTGAAGACTTCTGAAACAAAGGAAATCCATATGAAGAAGACAGTGTGAAATGGAGAAGACTTTGGGATACAGAAATATCACTATATAAAAAGATTTTGATCTTTCTTGACTCAGCTATACACTGAGGTTTTTTACCTCATTTAAAGGAAGAAAGACTCTCATTTTAAACAGTACGTAACTTCGAAAATTTAGAAGAAAGGAAATTTTCTTTCAGCAAGGTTGTACTACTGAGAAATATTCTGGAAATCTTCTCAGAAAGAGAGAGGCACATCTCTTCCTCTTTCTTTTTGTATTGGATTATGATGTTCTCTTGATAAATTTTATCTCTCAGTCCAAATGCTGATCAAAAGAGGGTATTCTGCTCCTGAAGCCAGGAGTGCGCATAGAATTCAGCACTACTTTTCATTCTAGGCATACGGAAGAGGCAATATAAACCAGGCTCAATGCTTCTTTTGAAATGAACAACTTGAAAAGAGGAGGGCTTTTCTGTATCTGTGAGCTTTATAATCTCTCGATCACTTCTGATGGCCACTTCATGACAGTTTATCTCCTCACACCAAAAAAAGATTTGCAGATTTTATTGCACCTAATGTATCCGAAGTTTCTAGAGCAAAGAATCACTCTGTTCCTGGAAGGAAACAGACTGGCATCTGAAGTTAGCAATAATAGTAGCAAAAAATAAGTTTGCAACAACTGCAAGTAAAAAAACCAATGCATGTAATTGAAGATGAAGGCCACTTACAGAAGACTAATATCAGAGTAAGTGCCTACACGAACAGACAAAATATATCAGAGAAGGAGAAAGAGATTAGACAGTGACAAAGCACCACGAGATGGGAAAATAAAATAGTATTATCTTGCTTCAACGGCATTTTAGATTGCATATTCTATGTCATTTTTCAGCATAAGTACTTTATATAGGTTTCACAAAATGCTACGGTAATATGAATGGGATAGCAATTGACAATGTCAACAAAAAAAAAAAGTGTTCTCCTACATTTGATTTCTGTTAAAATGCAATACAATAGCCTGAGAATTGTTATTAAGGGAGAAGAGCGGTTAATATTCTGAATTTAAAAAAATTCATAATTCTTGGTCACCGTATTGAAACATTTTTGTACGAGTACGGTGACATGCATGGGAAGAAGACGTCTCTGCATTCAATAAAGGAAAGCGAGAAATCAAGTTCCTATAGATTCTGTTTGATAGATACCATACTAAACAAGATAAAGTAGCCTTCAAAATTTCAACACAAAGTTTAGAAACAGAAACATATTTGTGGAAAATAAGGTTTTGGGAGGAAAAAGAATCACAAAATCATTTGGGTTGGAAGAGACCTTTAAGATCATCGAGTCCAACCATAAACCTAACACTGCCAAAACCACCCCTAAACCAAGACATGCCTCAGCAGCATGTCTACCTGTCTTTTAAATATCTCCAGGGATGGTGATTCTATCACCTCCCTCAGCAGCCTGTTCCAATGCTTGACAACCCTTTCCATGAAGAATTTTTTCCTAATATCCATTCTAAACCTCCCCTGGTGTAAATTGAGGCTGTTTCCTCTTTTCCTATTGCTTGTTACTTGGGAGAAGAGATCGACCCCCACCTCGCTACAGCCTCCTAGTTGCAGAGAGTGATAAGGTCTCCTCTCAGTCTCCTTTTCTCCAGGCTGAACAATCCCAATTCCCTCAGCTGCTCCTTATAAGACTCCTTCTCCAGACCCCTCACCAGCTTTGTTGCCCTTCTCTGGACACGCTCCAGCACCTCAATGTCCCTCCTTCAGTTTTGGTGCCCAAAACTGAACACAGTACTCAAGCTGCGGCCTCACCAGTGCTGAGTACAGGGGCATAATCATTTCCCTGCTCCTGCTGGCCACACTATTCCTGATACAGGCCAAGATGCCATTGGCCTTCTTAGCCATCTGGGCACACTGCTGGCTTGTGTTCAGCCAACTGTGCACTAGGAACCTCAGATCCTTTTCTGCCGGGCAGCTTTCCAGTCACTCCTCCCCAAGCCTGTAGTGTTGCAATACTTTTCCATGTTTTAATTTCACTATGTAATGTAATTTCATACATTTTAGCATTATACATGTAACCAAAAGGCCAACCTATTTGCAATCAAGGGCAAGCTGCAAAGACTACAAAGTCAGGGAGTCATTTAAAATCTTCCCTGGTTTGGGAGAAACTGAAACGTGAACTAGCAAATTATTTTTGCCTCTGCTAATCATGTACATCTGTCAAATTCTTTCCCATATATTTGTTTTACTACATTTTTGCATATATAGATTCAATAGCCAGTTCCCAGTATCTTCATGTGTATCAAGCCAGGCTAGGAGACCTTTTTAGCGCACTATTTAATAAAATTTTGTAGTAGTAATGCTTAAGAGTGTTTCTTTATAACTGCTTCCTGAAAGACCACCTCCACAGAACTCATTAATTCCAACCAAACCTATGATGAAATGGATGGCAAAGAAATAGTGTTAAAAAAGAAAAAAAAAAATTCAACCCACACCACCAAATCATGTTTTCCAATATTTTTCTTTTATACAAAAACCCTTTCTTGGTCTGGACATTGACAGTACTGCTTACATAGATTTATGACATTAATCACAATTCAGTCTACTTATATGGCTTCAGAGTTAAACAGGTCCAGCAGTCAAAAAGAAACCCGTAATGTCTAACATGATTTAGTGACAATTCTGTCATCACTAATTTTTTTGCCAATTCCTGAGTGCAAAAGACTCTCCTTTGATTTCAAATACTCTCTCATCCCCTTTTCCTAATGTAAAGATGTCCTAAGTTCTGATTACACATAAACATCAAAGTGTATGCAATGGCTGGGTAATGTTTATTTAAAAGAAGTATGTAAATGAGTACTGTAAATAATCACTATCTCACATACTTACTATACGCATAAGAAATTACTATATATGCACACTCAGCTTCTAAAAGTGGGCTTTGTATATGCATGAAGTAGGAAGCATAAATATAGCAGAATATGATAGTATATATAACGCACTAAAAATAACAAAATTTATGTATTTCCATAGGAAAAGAAAAGTAGCTGGAATCAAGTTCACTATTTGCTTTTACATAGAAGTGTCTGTACCTTATTAAAGCACAGGAAATGAGAAACAGTGTATCAGAAAAAGAAAGATGTAGATGAAACAGAAGGCACCTCAAGTTTATAGCCCTTTTTTGCTTCAAACAGTTTCAGACTTGATTAGCTTTATATTGCAGATAAGAACTTAAGAAAAAAGCATTATTCCATTTTATTAGTATCAGATTCCAATAGGGAATAAAGCCTTCATGACTCAATATCAGAGTCTATCAGCTGACAGAATCTATCAGAATGTTCATCCATATTACTCAAAGGTCCTGATGCCATTTGCCATTCTCAGAACTACTTGGCCTATTCAGCTCTGATGCTTTTGCGGTCTCTGCTTCACTTCTCACTTCTGCCAAGCCATCACAAGTACAATTAATCAGCTAATCTTCAAGATGTCAAAATACATTCAGTCCTTCAGGCTATTTCCTCTCCTCAAGAAAAGCATTCTGTTCTGTAATCAGACAAATGTATTTGCCAATGCAAATGCAGCTTACACAAATTCTCTTTTCATTTGCAACACTGGTGTTTTCAAAAACACCATTAGTACTGTTGTATTACTCATGCTCTTCAATAAGAATTGCCCTTTTGTTCTAAATACTCTTATTTCCAGTATAAAGTATAAAGCTAGCTCAAGTTAAAAAAAAAACCAACACACTAGCTAATAAAATTTGCAGTAAGCCAAGAAAACATTTCTCTTGGATTTAAAATACCAAAAGTGAAATTTCAATGAAAGCAGTAACTTAATTAAAAAAATAAGAAAATCCGCAACTAAAACTAGCTGTGGCAGGTTGACCGTGGTGGCTGCCAGATGCTCACCCAGCCACTCTCTCACTTCCCTTCCTCAACCAGACACAGGGAGAAAATAAGGTGGAAAAGGTCATGGGTTGAGATAAAGACTGTGAGGTCATTTACCAATTACTGTCATGAGCAAAACACACTTGACTTGGGCAAAATTAATTTGATTTATTGCAAATTAAAAAATAGAGTACAGTAGTGAGGAAACAGAGAGAAAACATAAAACCCCCTTCCTCCTGGTCCCCCTTCTTCCCAGGCTCAACTTCACTGCTTTGTCCCCAACTCCTCTACTTCCTGCGGCACAGGGAACGGGGATTGCAATCAGTCCATAATCCTTATCTTTGCTGTTCCTTCCTCACACTTTTCCCCCGCACCAGTGCAGCATCCCTCCCACAGGACAGTCCTTCACAAACTGCTCCTACATGGTTCCCTTCCGTGGACTGCAGTTCCTGCCAGGATAAACCCGCCCCTGTGCAGGTTCCTCTCCATGGGCCACAGTTCCTGTCAGGAGCCTACTCCTACATGGGTTTTCCATGGGCCACAGTTTCCTTTAGGGCACCATCCACTTGCTGCAGTGTGAGGTCCTCCCAAGCCTGCAGTCTGGGTATCAGCTCCACCATGGCTTCTCCCATGGGCTGCTCCATCCCCTGGAGCACTTCCTCCCACCCTGCTCTGATCTTGGTGTCTGCTGGGTGGTTTCTCACACTTTTTTCCTCACTCCTCTCTCTCTCTCTCTACTGCTGCACAGTGGTTTTGCCCTATCCTAAACATGCTTTTACAAAGATTCCATCAGCCTGGCCGGAGCGCCAGACACGGCTGGAACTAACTGTGTCTGGCATCTGCAGCCCCCGGGCACAGACACCCCAAAAACAAGCACAATGTGTCTAAAAGGTGATGAAAAGACACTCTTCTTAGTTACTGGTAGTTTTTTTACCTTAACTGAGATCTTGGAAATCATTCACATCTTTAAGCTGCTACGCGTGTCCGGCACTTCGCAAATGAAAGTGATACCACTTCTCAAATCTAATGCTTTGAAAGATGGCTTCTTAGAAAAATATTACGATAGGCTTTACATAAACTGTGAGCAACGTTAAGAACCATTTCTGAAAAGCAACGTGATTTTAGCTTACACAGGCTAACAAGCAGAGAACAAATATGACAGCTAGCTGCTGGTTTTCTAGCAATGAAAGTCAAGTTTAGCAGGACTTGCTTCACTACCACCACCCCCTGCCCCTTTTTCATATTTGTTTTTTAAATTGAGCTGCATGGATAAAAAAAATCTAATCTTTCACTTCATGCCTCTGCATATTTCATTGATGCAGGGCACTACAGCAAACAAATTTAAGCTTTGAATTTGATTTATTTGAACATCTGGGAATCTTTCAGAGTTGTGAAATTACAGAAGTTTATAAAGGCGGGAGTTGTTTTTTTGTAAAAAAAATTAAAAAAAAAGGTGACTGCTACTCTAGGTTTCCCAATTCCTATTTGTGTTAAGGAGAAAAGTCTAGAAGCACTTTAGGTTGAAAGCAGACAAAGGTCAGGTACACTGTTTGCTTCTGATACCCCTTTCTTTAATTGGACATGCAATTAATTTTTATCAAATCTATAATGGAAAAAAGACAGAGATATTTGGAGGCCTGCAGAAACCTAAAAGTTTTAGAAATGTCTGTTTCTGTGAAGGCTGTCAGGCCCACATTGACAGACAGAGCCTTGCACTTGAATAAATGTATAAATCTCTTTTTCTGTAATTGAAGCACTTTAGTACTAAGTAAACAGTACAGAAAGTCCAATAACGTATTTTAAATGAATAACCTTGCTTTCTATAAAATCAGTTTTTTGATCAACGAGAACAATAACACAAGTGGAAATACTTCCCTCTATTAAAAAACCCATACATCTATATTCCAACAGAGTTACAAAACAAAAAGTATTCGATAGTTCAGAAGTAGCAGAATCAGGACTATTCACACAATAATAGTTTGATTCGTGTTCCCATAATATTTATTTGAAAGACAATAAACTTCCTTCTGCTGCTCTCTGAATCCCTTTAACTCCAAGAATATGAGAAGGAAGGAACAGAGATATATAGAGGTTTATAGGTTGGGGGAATTAGCCTGCATTGAAAATTTGACCAGATTTGTTTTCAACTGCTACGTAATTTTAGCAACACAGAAAGCACTGATAATCTGGCCTTAACACCACGACATATCTGTAGTGAGCAAGGCTCATTATACGCTGGCAGCTTTCAAGGCAAAGGAAGAGACCTACGACCCATAAAAGAAGTCTGGCTCATATACGCGGGTCTGAGGCATAAAATACAGCAAAAACATGACAAAAAAAATTATTTCCACCTGGAGTACTGTGTCCAGCTCTGGAGTCCTCAACATAGAAAGGACATCGAACTGTTGGAACAGGTCCAGCGAAGGGCCACTAAGATGATTAGAGGGATGGAGCATCTCTCCTATGAGGACAGGCTGAGAGAGCTGGGGCTGTTCAGCCTGGAGAAGAGAAGGCTCCGGGGAGACCTGATAGCAGCCTTTCAGTATCTGAAGGGAGCCTACAGGAGAGCTGGAGAGGGACTCTTTGTCAGGAAGTCTTGTGATAGGACAAGGGGTAATGGTTTTAAATTGGAAGAGGGGAGATTTAGATTAGATATTAGGAAGAAGTTCTTTACTGTGAGGGTGGTGAGGCACTGGAACAGGTTACCCAGGGAAGTTGTGGAGGCCCCATCCCTGGAAGTGTTTAAGGCCAGGCTGGATGGGGCTTTGAGCAACCAGGTCTAATGGGAGGTGTCCTTGCCCATGGCAGGGGGGTTGGAACTTGATGATCTTTAAGGTCCCTTGCAACTCTAACCACTCTATGATTCTATGATTTCGACTTTAAAATGGCAGTCTCACTTATATGCATTTATCTGAATTAGGATGCTAGCTGTTGACAAGGATTGCAGCGTAACACATCTTGTACAAAACTGCTGAGGTACTAGTTTAAGGGTAAGGAATATTCACAGCAACTGAAGATGCAACAGAACTGTAAAATATCTTTCCTTAAAAAGAAAATAAAATATCTTTATCAGGATGATTTTTAAAACTATTTTTGAAGTTTATACAGGTGGAAGAAATTTCAATAATTTTTCACTGCGCTCTGCCAAAGATCTTAACTTTGTTTAATGTTAAGTAGGTACAAAACGTTAAAGAGAAGTTATCTCCTACATGCTTTTTGGATGCCCACTACCTTTAAAAGTTAATAATCGTTATGGTCAGAAGGCATTTTTTGCAACTCCCTAGAGGCTACCACTCTTTTGTGCAAGTAAAGGCATCATGCTAATCATCAGCTTATAACGCACAGTGCAGGGCAGCGACTTCAGACTTGATTACATTATAAATCTACACTTCTCCAATTCCAGTTGTATTCTCCACACTTGCAAGAGATAACTATTACTACTACACATATTGCAAACACAAAGTCAAAGATAACTGATCTGAAAGCCCACAAGTTGATTGTGAAGTTGTGTTACATCATTTTCTAGACTGTATAAAGCAAAGACTGAGTAGCCACATATATTCACCCTCAAAAAACTCCATAAGGACAACCACCCAAATAATCCATTGTCTTCTAACAACACACTTCATGTTCTCTCAAATGCTACCCAGCAAAATGCAAAATTTATTACTTTTGAGTATTTTCCTTTTAAACATTAACAATACTAAAACCAACTTACCAAACAATAGATTACAGCTAAGGCATGCTTAATATCATTGTGGTTTAAGTGATGTCTAAGCATCAGAGTTTCCTAGATAATAGTATGTCTTATAAGTTCTATATATATTATGTAAGTATATAAGAACCTGCTCACACAATAGTAGGTCAGTATACAAACATGCTTAGAATAGAGCTGATAGAAAAAATATCAACTGTAGGGAAATAAACTTCCTTAGATTGTTTTTTAATGAGGAAAAGAAAGTAAAAACTTAATGTGTCTTTATTTAGACTACAAAAAAGCTTTAAAAATGTAAGATAGACTCTCTACTAGAACCAGTACAATAGCTATTGTTATTTGTCTTTGTAAGAAGTTTATTTTCCCAGGTTCAGCGAAGCACTTCTTCATGTACAAATTATTTGGTAATAGACCCTAGATCTATTCTGTCTGAAATATTAAAGTGATATGTTAAATACTTACACTTACTCATTTTCAAAAAAACATGAAGGGAAATTGTGTCTTATAGTTCTAATATACATCCCACATCTTACAGTTAGGTAAGTAGTAGCTGCAGCTTTCGCTGCACAAGATGTGGGGAGCAGATTAGAAGGCTGACTGAAAAGTCAACAAAACAATTATTCTGATTTTTCTTTTTAAGGTAACTTCATTATTGGTAAAATTAGAAATAACTTTTTAAAAAAGCTTGCCTTCTGAAGTATGTGTTGGAACCACAGTACTGTTAATGAATATTCAAAGTATACGATGGAACATCATGGAAGTAAAATCATCTAATGTATACCATAAATGTATGGAGCAGCAAGAGACATGGCTGACTTCTGCATGAATATAAATGACAGCATAGAAAGAGCAGAGAAGGTTATTTCTCAAAAATTGTGCTACAGAACTTTTCAATGGGAATATATTTTTAAAACATTTAAAAGATTTTATTCCGTCATAAAAGGAATGAAAATTTTAATTACTCATTACTTTTTTTTTGGCTAGCATTTTCATCTTTTAGAAATATTTGTAGAAAAAGTAATAAAGGCAGACCCCGCTGTACATTAGGGGTGGATTCCTGAGAAGCCAGACAGTTAGCAATTTGACAGATAAAGCAAGTTTTGCTCATCAGAATAAACATAACAGATGCATGTAATGACTTACAAAACACACATATTTAAATAGTATCAAGCCAAAGGATGAAGGATGGAAAGGAAGGAGAAAATGAAAGGATTGTCACTGAAGTGCTACTTCTGACTAATACCTGACAATCACCTCATTTTTACATTTTTCATTGAGACTGATTTGGTTCACCTGAGAATGAAAATGAAGATGGTAAAAATGTAACTGCTCAGAAAAGAGACAGAAGACAACTGTCACAGAAGATTTATATCAGGCCTTCAGTTTCTAGAAGAACCAGCTGAGATCTTTTGAAACAGTGATTCAACCTGAAATGCCTGCGTCTACTTCAGCTGATGAGCCTAGTCCTGCCTTTTATCCCCCATACTATATATACTATTGCTGGGTATTTAAATTGTGTGCATGCATCCACCTGCTGTAACGTTAATTTTTACAGGGAAACTGCTTTACTGTTAAACACAGGCACTTAACCTATTATACTAGTAAAGGCTAGAAAGCAGGGTAATGATTGGCAAAGCAACTCTAAAACTACAAATAAAGCAGCAACACATACCAGAATATTTCCCGAGAAATGCATACATTAGAGAGGCTGACAAGTAGAATAAAGCTTTGAAGCAAGAATCAATTTAATATAGGGTAAAAAACAATGAAAGGAACCTGCTTGGACCAGGTGGTTTAAGTGCACAGTTGATGAAAAAAAGCACGTGTTTTTTCCACAGGAAACAATATATGCAAAGATCAATAAGCAAGATCCAGCACAAGTAAGTGCCCTTTCCTTAGTTTATAATAAGGCTGCATATCTTCTGTGTACTTTGATAAGCAGGGATAAAACAAAGCCCATCGCTGGGCTCCAGAGTCTGCAAGAACAGCAGCAGCAATTACATTGGTAACTCCTGGATTGGTGTTATCTCCCCTCTGCACCTCCTACAATTCTGATTAATCATAAGGAAAGACTGACTAGCTCCAACAAACAAAAGGGAAAAAAGCCAACAACTGAATAGTTCACACTCACAACATTCTTGGGCTGTATGTATTTGTCTTTTTAATCTTCCCAATGTTTTGAAAAGCAAAGATGCAAAATTATTATTAATGCAAAAGTAAGGCTGAAATTAATCAATGCTTTAATTATAGTTCCTTTGAAAATCTAGGAACTAAATTTTGGGTAAAACATAAAACACAATGGTTTCCAAATTTTTCCTCTTCTGCAGACCGGTTTTATTCCACCTCCATTCCCCAAAAAGTTTAATAACTACAAATACACTACACTTCAGATTTGTGCTTCTAGCCTATCAAGTACATACAGAACTGTAGAAATCCTTAAACAGCATTTGAAGATGACTAAGTTTCAGATTAAAAAAAAATAATAAAAAAATCAAAGCAATGAGATGAGTCCATGGCAGGAAAAAAGTTGATTTTTACCTGTGTCCTCCACTTGCCATTTCTTCTTGATTTTTATACATAAATCTACTTAAGCCTCTTCCCCAAAAGAAAATGAAGAATTATCCTACTAATGGTATTTTGGACTAAAATAAGAAAGCATGATGAAACAGTCTTTCTACACTAGTTACTATGTTGCTCTAAATTAATACTTTGTATCTATTATTAATCTCCCATTACTAGAGTAATAAAATTTCAATTTGGTAAACCATTTTCGATAAACATTTTCTTAATAATGCTCGAAATTCTTATTTTCATTTTTTTTTCTTTCATTGGTTCTGTATTGGATGTAAGCAGAGCTTTAGTAATGAAGTGAGATTTTATGAATTACATTGGAAACTAGGAGAGCAAGAGAAAACAGCACTTTTCCATTCTCCAGTCATCCTGTTCATCAAACTTTGTAGTTACATTCAGAGCAGGCTTTTCCACTCACTTCAGTTTTGCCAGTGATTACACATGCTCTCTCGCTATTAAAACTTTGACCTACTTCATTATGTGCCCTAGCTAAAAAGTAAGAAAAGCTAAAAAGTATTGCAAAAACAGGAAATAATTTTAAATTATAATTTGGTCTATGTAGATAATTTCAATGATTAAAAGGTCCCTATTGGAAAGTTTTTTATTTTGCAAACCCAAATTTTAGGCAGATGGTGTTGCAAAGTAATTCTGATAATGTACTGGTGATATTGCTGTTACTCATTGATATTGCTTTATTTATTGGTTACCACAGCATTGTTACTGTGTCAGTATGTATGCATCTACGTCCTGTAATAAAGACTGTTATCCAGGACTACATACTAGATTACTGCAGTGGTCCTCCTAATTATTAGTTACATATAGACATCTTGTCATGTGAAGACTTTTCTCTGCATCAAAGCTAAGACTGGCAAAATATAACTCATCTGAACCAATAATTACTACAACTTACATTTAGAAATGTTCATATTGATAATACAATCAAGTCTTACTCTGTCTCTTGGACCAGGTAGGAGGAGGAAGGGTAATTACAATGAACTTTATGTACGAATAGATGTAAAAGAATCTCATTATTTTGCAAAAATCATATTTCATTGACATGAACAGAATTTGCCTGAAATAAATACGACAAAAAGTATCTGCTAAAACAGAAAAATTCCACCTATGCAATACTATTTGTGAGGCTAAAAAAAGTAAATTTTATTAATTCCTAGGAATGTTAAAATGTTTAACCTAGCCATGTCTTATAATTCCTCATTCCTTAAAAAGGAAAAGTAAGATCAGCCATTAACAGGAACCTACAGCTTTATTAACTTTTTTTTTTTAAATAAAAAAAGAAGGCAAGTATTATTTTGACATATTTGCAATAACGTTGTTACAGCATTTCAAATTTATCTAGAATTTACCATTTGCAGACCAGACCTTCAACTTTTCAAAAACGGTTATTATCAAAGAATGCCAAATCTGAAACTATGAATCATAGAATGGTTTAGGTTGGGGGGGGACGTTTAGGAAGGGACATTAAAGATCATCTAGTTCCAACCCCCCTGCCATGGGCAGCGACTAGACCAGGTTGCTCAAAGCCCCATCCAACCTGGCCTTGAACAGTTCCAGGGATGGGGCCTCCACAACTTCCCTGGGCAACCCGTTCCAGTGCCTCACCACCCTCATGGTCAAAAATTTCTTCCTAATACCTAAACTAACTCTACCCTCCTCCAGTTTGAATGTTAGATTGTTGCAAACACATGCATTCAATATTCAGTTTATAAGCCAAAAAGGGTAGGGGCACAAGCCATTGAGGTTCACGAACTGGAAATCAGATATTTTATACAGAGGTTATATGGAAGTGGGGTGCCGCAGTAGTAAGACTAAGTTTAATGAGCCCATTGCTTAAGATACTTCAGATATATTGGTGTTTAAATCACTTTCAACTGGAAGTCACATTTTAGAACTCAACCAATGTAATTACAGATTCAGTAATAACATTTCAGCTGCTTCACTAATACTTTTACAACAAGTTTTAAAAAAACGCTAGCATACTGATGAAGAGAGAGGAATACACGCACAGAACAATATTTTAAAATATTAAGCATACCTGTGTTCGCAGAATTTCACCTTTTGACAGTTGCATATCACCAGTCAGCTCTTTCACAGTAATGCCTAGTGGTTCCAGACGCTTGCTGAAGTAATTTGTCATTTCAGCTGCCAAAGCCTTCATAGGAGCAACATACACAATCTGCACCAAAAGGACACTCACTTGATAAATGAGCAAACCCCACAATGTCATTTGTTTCATGGCAACCATTACAAATCACAATTTATTGTGAAATATGATGCCAGGCACTTACAGTGAAAAATCTTAATAGTGATATATGAAAAGTAGTTATCTTTGTTGGATAAGTGTGCAGCTGTTTAAGGGACAATGGATTTTGTTTACACAGTCTCATCACTTTGAAAATTGGTTCTGCATCAAAGCTAAATGCATTTTCATAGCTTTTAACTCGCATAATAAGATTTTTAGAACACAAATAAGAATAGCTTTAACAGTAATGAAGTAAATCAAAACTAGCCTTATCTTTGGCTTGGAAAAGCGTAATACCCTAGGAAAACTTCCTGATTTCATGTTTCATGTATAACATATAATGGGTTTTACTATCCAGGTTAAAAAGCTGCTACTTGGTCATTAAACTCCTACCTTAAATTCATCCTTTTTGATAACACCATGCTGGACATGCTGGCGAATTTCATGAAGGACTGTCAGCATGGCAATGTTAGTCTTCCCAGCTCCAGTGGGGGCACAGATTAGCATGTTCTCATTGGTGTTGTAGGCAGTCTCGAAAACTATAGATTGGATTCGGTTTAGTCTTTTCATGCCTTTAAAAGCAAGTTGTCCAATCTGTTAAAACAAACAACACAGATATTTTGGGTTTTTCATATATATGCATGCATGCATACACATATTAATCATAAAAAAAAGAGCACATGGTAATAAAACTGAGGATACTTGCTGAAATATATTTAATATTCCAAGGTTTTTATTCCCAGGATACTGCTCCCGCCCAACCTTCAAATATTGAATCCATAAGGAAAAGAAAATATAGCAAGATAACATCTCTTAAAATAAATCAAAATCTTTAGCTGCATGCTATTAGAGCATCTGATTTGTTTTTAATCAGGAGTGTGACCAAAACTAACATACAGTAAAATATTGACCTCTTAATAATTAAACTTCAGTAAAATATCAATAATCAAATTAGAAGAATATACATCTTTACATATAAGAAGACAAACTACAACTACTCTAACAGAAGAAGAGGCAGCAATACACAGGAACCTGATGAAGAAATAGATGATTAAAAAAATTATTTATGATTAATTTTGTGCAATAGAGTCAAATTATGCAAACACACACACAAATTCAGAAACAACCTTCTCTTTGCTTCTGAGGAAATCTCCATCTTACAACTGATATGTTCAAACCTTTCTCCAACAATATTTACAACAAACTGCAGCCTCCAAAATGAACACAAAACTTGTACATGTAGTCCCAATAAACATAAGAGAATGTTTTCAAAAACTGTATAGCTAATATAGGCAATTATAGTTAATATAGTTTCATTATGTTTAAATCTTACAAAGTAAAAATCATTAATTATAAAAGTATTTGTTTTGTTGTTCGTGGTCTCTCTGAAAAGTGAGGTTTTCACCAAAAAAGAACTGCTGTAGATAGTTACAGTGTCTGCATTTGAAGATTCTAAAATTTTTGCAACTTAAGAACAGACCCTTAAGATATAAAATTAATTTTCTAATGAACTTGCTTTTTCCTTAGTTACTTTTCACATACGCTTAAAAGAGACTGCAGAACACAGAATTATTTCCTTTCTCTAGATTTAATTACTTCACTGCTTCTACTAATCAGTAAGATACTTTTCATGATTATATTTTTGACGATTATAATTCTTATTTTAATTCTAAGAAACCACAGAAGTACAAATTCACTGTAAAGAACAGTCCTGAAAGCACCTTCTGAAGATCTTTCCATTTTTCTGGGCCCTTTAGTTAATTCACGGTCATTTGCTGTGGTAATAGTCTCTCCAAGACTAATAATATTTTTTCCAATTCTAAGCAAATTACTTGAGCAGGACGCAATTTACTACTACCTCAAGTAATGTGAGTTTAGGAATGAGAGCTTTATTGGCTATTCAAATCAACCATTTTATTTAACTTTGTGACAAACAGCACTAGGTCTGTGATTTTGCTGCAGCTTCTTGGAGATGCAAATTACAAATTTAAGTTAAAACACTGTTTTCACAATACACAATAATGCCCTACTCTTAAATGTAGAGGAATGATGTACTTAATGACTGGCCACCTCTAGTTTTATTCTAGAGGACTAGAAATATTAAAGAACAACATTCACTGATATAAAAGTCAATGAAAATGCAATGCAATTAACACACTATTTCTTTTTGAAAAATGTTCTTTTCAATATAGCAACACCTTTGTCTTAGCAAAGCTTTCAGGTTGAAAACTTCTCATGCAACACTGAAAAAGCAAGTTCCATTCAAATCACAGATTGCATTTGTATTTATAGGATTGACATCTCAAATATATTCGAATATCTATTCTAAACTGTTAATCGTCTCTGGTGAAGAAAAAAAAAAGAAGTATCTAATGCAAGTACTTCCAGTATTTTTCATCAAGTTTTTTCGATTTTTTGAGTGGCTGAATTTGAAGACTGCAACAGTTTTCACTATTAATGTTATTTCACAGTTCACTTTGCTTACAAGATCGCAGGGGAAGAGCTTATTTGTTTTGCACCAAGTTTTGTATACATAATATTTACTTGGTGTATCATCTTCAAAATTTGTTTTGTCTCCATGAATGAGACTATTACAAAGTGTTAATGGGTTTCCTGGAGACCTGCTGATTACATTAGTGCTATCAGCGTTCCATCAGCTATTTTTATGGCCTCCTTAGTCATTTTAGGTTTCCAATTTGCCTGTTACTTCATTTTGAGATTTCTTGATGGGTCTTTGAAGATTGTTATATTTTTCCTTTTCCCTCCCATTCCATCTAATTGATTTTAGGCGCTCTTACAAACAGCGTAAAGTTCACCCTGATAAACACTGTTCACAGTTGTCGTGGTTCGGCCGCAGCCGGCACAAAGAACCACGCGGGCGCTCACCCAAACCTCGCAGCAGCGAGGGAAAATTGGGATAAAAAGGCAAAAAACTCGTGGGTTGAGATAAAGGCAGTTTAACAGAACAACAAAGAAAAACCGGCAAACAACAACAATAGCACCAGCAGAGGAATGTACACATAGGGGTACCGTACCGTACCGCCGCGCACCGACCGGACCCGGACCGTCCCCGCCCGCTCCCAAACTGGGAACTCCCCTCCCCGGCTAGCTCCCCCCTAAATACTGGGAATGGCGTCACTTGGTGTGGGATACCTGTGCTGGGCCAGATATTAACCCTGTCCCTGCCGGAACCAGGACATTATCCACCCCCCTTATTCTATACCATGTACGTCATGCCCAGACCTTACATTTTCCAATTAATAACTGCTGGTCATCCCCTTTTAAAAAAAAAAGAAAGTCCA
>VZSF01006170.1:23353-65898 GCA_013398295.1 Chionis minor | reverse complement strand
AAAAAAAAAAAAAAAAAAAAAAAGCGCCAGATTTTAAGCTTCTCTCCCTTTTCTGTCCAAGAACAGTTTCAGTCTGTCAGAAACAAAACAGGGCTTTATTCTCCCTCAGTCCCCAGGAACAAAGAGCTCTGCACAAGAAGGGTGTCATTTAGAGCCTTTACCCTGACTAGAGTCGAATGATAAAGGCACCTTTTCCTCGGGTTTGGGAAACATTTTGGCATCTCTGCCAAGTCCATTATGGAAAGGTGGGCTCCACTCCCTAACAGCAGCTATCCTGCCACGCCAGCCCCGAGGACAGGTGGCTTTGTGTTTTATTTAGCACAGTTATAAATAATGTAATAACATTATATTATTGTAACCAATAATATATTGATTATGTGGCAGGGGGGCTTACTGCCATCCTGCAAAACATTACTGAACCTTTAAATGCCCAAAGAAAGAGTTTTGTTCACCAGATATACATACAAGCAAAGACCAACTGAGCAATAATTTCCTATTTTACAGATCACGACGCGATGTATTTTATGGATTAAATTATTTCAGTCTGGCACCCACAGAACAAGTGAGGTCAGAAAACTGCTTGGGAAACCGACAGTCTTGTCAAACAGCGTCTGGAGTTAACAGAGGATAACAGCTCTTACACAGGTATTATTCTGCCTTGCTAGATAGCAATACAGCGCTTTTATCTCATTCGAACAGCCAAGACAATTTCAAGTGTCACTTTTGTAGAGATGAAGTTACTTTTGAGTGGCTCTAGATGGCTACAGAGTTATTTTCAACAATCTAGTGCACATTTTTGCGTGGCAGAAGCCAGAAATACTTATTGACTGGGTAATATTTAAATCCTGTTCCTAAATAGATTTTTTTTTTTCCCCCATCTGCAAAATGTCAACTTTAATTATACGTTTCCATGTCCAATTCACCAAAGGTCTGCTTGATTGATTTAACATTAGTCCCAACTCGCACAGAATTTGTTTTACAGGAAAATAAAACATTCCTTTGGGTCAGCTGTTTAACATAATAGAATTACAAAAATATTCATGATGCTAACATCCAAGATAAAAGAGAATTAAGCAGCCCTTTTAATCATAAGCTGCACTTACAGAATACTTTACATGTTCAAAGTACTGTGCAAACAGATTAGTCAGATCGGAATCTGATCTCATCAAGTCATTCCTTCTGCTTCCAGAGCCAGCACAAAGTTGGTCGCTATACATTGAATACAGCGACTCCTTCAGCCAATTTCCTTCTCCCTAAAATGTGGTTTCCGGCCTTATTTGCGTGGTTATCCACAGCATCTCACAACAGGAAGCTTCTGTCTTCTCTTCATCTCATTTTTCTCGGCTATTCCCTTTCATACCACTAATCCCAATCCTTTGATTTCCCTGGCATCTATACGTACCGAAGCACGCACCTCGTGCCCTCACATTCACTCTAACAGCCTTTTTGTGTACTCAACAGCAATCTGTCCTCTTTTGTCACTGACTGATGGCACACAGGGAAATACACACTGGTGCCACACAAAGTCCTCTTGCCTACAGGTCAGCAAACCAGTAGTAACGACAAATGGACCACTACTACCAACAATATTTGCTGGCTGTTGCAGAGTAAGAAACGTACACAACAAACAGCATCCTAAAACCAGAAATACAACTTGTTCACTAACCTCTCTGGTGTTTCGCTGAATCACCTTTTCTCCGGCACTGAATTAGACCCAGCCAGTGGCTCCCACACCAAGTAGTGTTTTACTAAACTCCCTGTTCCCCACGCCTCGCTTTCAGCGTTTGTCCTCTCCTTCCTCCTCTTCTCCCAGTTCTGGTGTTGTTATTCCCACTTTGCCAGCGCACCCTATCCAGACCCTCCCGCATTCCTGCACACGGTATTTCTCCGTGCTGGGAGTGCTGCAATGCTACCTTTGGCTCTTCCCTGGCACTCTGCAATTCCTGCCCGACGACTTTACCGACTGGGACTTGCCAGCCCAAGCTGAGAACACCCAGGAGTACTTACAACATAGCGATACCCCAGTGTTTGCCCGCTCTTTCTCCAGCAGCTTGGAAACCGGAGAGGCCGATGAGAGCGACAGTCGGTGTGATGGTCAGAGGTCCGATGTATCGCAACAGGGCACCGGGAAGGCCAAGCAAACCGATCACCACTTCGATCAAGGAGGACATGATAATAGCACCTTGGATCTGAACAGACAAGAACGGGACAGAGCCAGTTCAGTCAAATCTTACAAGCAAACCCAAAGCACTTCTTTTTCTGCTCTGGATTACAAACTGCAGTTAAAAGAATTCAGCGACACAGAAGAACTCAGCAAATTTTTCGTCATAAAACAGCTCATTATGTTTAAGTGACTTATTGCTTAAGCATAACACTTATGGTTTTCTCCACAAAACTATTACACAACAGACCAGTGGGCCAGTCTGGTAGTTGTGTGGATAGCACATCACACTGTCAGACAGGAGACCTGGGTTCCAGGCTAACCTTTAAGCTCTCAGATCGAACCGGCAAGGGTTGGTGGCGCCACGGAGGTGATGCTCCTAGCTCCTAGGGGCAGAGTGTATGCTGCATTGTTCACAAGCGCTCCTTAGAAGCTGGTATAGAGCAGCGTTGTGGTCTCAGGAGACTGTCAGCCCTCTTGGCTGCAGGGCTCTTGGCAGGATGTAGCTATGGTTTGAACATGGGGAAGAGAGAGGGGTTGTTTTTAATTAAGAAAAAGTTTGCAGCCCAAAGCAACGGGATGGGAGATAAATTCCATGACACACGCCTCAATTTGGACTACACTGTCTACCGCTCTAGTGTGATGCCTGGGCACAACCCTCATCCTGGGCTCTGCAGAGCATGACGAGGTTCAGACTGCAGTGCTGCGGGTGGAGAAGGAGTTTGATCTATTTCGGCAAGTCTTTGGGGAGAATCGACGTCTTATTAGAATAGTCTCCAACTCAAGACACCTAGGGCTGAACCAGATCTGCTAACTGCGCGTTACCTTCCAGGGGGCAGCCGCTGAGCAGAGCGACAGCGGGCAACTGGTGCGGCAGCAGCTGAACTGCCACCAGCGAGCAGGAACCGCAGCGCGTTCGAATGCAAAGAGCATTCGTCTCGCCCGCGCGTTTTACTGCGCGTCTTTCGGAATGTGGGAACTAACTCCTGGTGTTTGCTGTCCAGCAATGAACAGGTGGAAAAGATGAAGACTTCCATGAAATGCGTAAAGGAATATATTCAAATGAAAATCGCAGTGGAAGAAGAAATTACCAACTTAAAGACAAGACCACACAGAGGGTTAGGCGAGAAACTTAACTGGAATTGGACAGATCAACAGCTAAAGGCTACTCCCACATTACCTCTCGTATTCTGGGATACCAGATGTGCTCAGTGTGAAGCAGTTCTGTTGTTCCGTTTGTAACTGTTATATCTTACAAAAAGAAGAAAAAACACAGGTATTTATTTCTCGGACACTTTCCCATCATTTCATACAAAACAAATCTCTCCTTAAGCTGTGTCTGACAAACGAGCCTTGATTTACACAGATTAAAAGTTCAGCAATGCTACAAATCAAGTAATAACACGCTTACATTCCCCAAGAGCTAACCACTAATTTTACCCATCGTTCCAAAGTGGGGAAAAAAAATCCTATCTTTCAGAAAGCAAGGTCAATTAGGGATTCTTTTCCCTTTCCCACTCCAATAAACGGATGAATGGAGAGTTACTCAACTGCACACTAGGAATCAAGTCCACCACCGTTTGTTGTTCACCAATTTAGGACACTCACTGAATGGTGAATTGACCCAGGGCAACAACCTTGTCTGATGCCTTTTGAAGGTTAAAAGGTTCAAGAACAAGAGGTAGCGAAAGATCTTTTTGAAAAGCTGAAGTAGTGGATAAAATTGCTTTGCCATCAAAGGTTATCAGACGGCATTTTCTTTCAACAAGTTACATATTAGGACGCTGGCCCATTTTGGCACACACAGAAACACCCAGCGCAGCTTGCGCGCTGAAGCCTCTACCCCAGGGGCACTAAAACCCACTTGCTATTTCCCACTAGCTAAACCTGACTCCCACAGGGAGAACACGTCAACGCTCAAAGCTAAGCTTCCTATACAAAAACCATCAGGAAAACTAATTAGATGGTTGCAAGTGAATCAAGAGATGTATGAACACATAAACAGCATCAATATAAGTGATTAGGGAATCCAAAGGAGCGCCAGAAAGGACTTTAGTTAGCAGCAAGCCACCTGCTTCTGTGTACTGCTGTCTCGCACTGCCCACAGCCTGATCACCGAATAACCACACCCCGGTGAAAAGAAAACCACCAGAGCTGTTTCCAAGTCAGTTTTCCAACATAAGTTAAAGCGAAAGCCCCCTACCTAACCAGTTTTACTGCACATTTTCACTCTAAATAAATTCAAAGCCTTTCAGGCTGCTCATGCTGGCAAAATAAAAATTAAAATGAAGATCCAAATATTGCCAAAGCTTGCTCTGCAAGACCTGTCAGGTATGAGTTAAATAGGTAAAAATACTGGTCTTGAGGTGATGCTGAACGCTGCTCAAACTTCCTACTACTCAATTTAAAATGCCTCCATGGGAAGCACTATTTCCAAATACCGGAAAGGAACGTTTGTGGAATTCTTCCGCGTTTCTCTACTTTCTTAACAGAAGAATTGTTTTATGCTACTGCTAGATTTCTTTTCTCGGCATCTTTATATTAAAAAAGAAAAAGCAAACCCAGAAACAGAACTCCACAAGGGCTTTTTTAGGAATCTTTTCCCAAGGCACAAAGTTTTAACATTTTAGAAGGTCAGAATTTTTCATATTCCCTGTTCATTACTTCCAGTTTCTATATCAAAAGGTTTGGCAGTTGCACTACACGTGATCTGGGTTATTTGTCACTTAAACCTGGACAAGCATAAACGACAATTACCTGTATTATTACATTTCCACTTCTCCAAGGAGAGTATTGCTCTAGCAGGTGCTAAGAATGCAAAAGCGCTGGCTTGAAACAAGGGTAACCTGGGAGAAAGGGAAAAAAGAGATGCTGACATTTCTCGGTGTTACGGTGCTGTCAGGATAGCAATTGCTGTTAGGTGGTTACTCATCCTCAAAACCATCCTTTATTGGGGGTTATTAAAAACGCGAAATACGAGACTTTCTTATTAAAAAGAACAGCCACAGAAATACTGAGACGTCACAAACCAACGATCTACCAGAAGACGCTACATTCACGACGTTATTAACGCAACGCCTGTAGCAGATAATTACCGGATCCAGCAGGCAGGTACCAGACACTGATTTAAGGTTTTGACTCAGCAGCACAACAAGGATGCAGATGCAAGCTCTGATGCAAGCACCAGCCAGACTGCTGAAGGCGCAGCTTCTACCGTCCCGCCACATTAAAAAAGCTCTTTGATGGAGCAGCATGCAGTCTGCACACTCAATACCTTCCCCCTGTATGACTTGAAGTACAGTCATCCAACATTCATCTTTAAGCGTATGTGTAAATAACCATTAGATTGATAAGGGCTGATTAGATGTTCCAGGTGGCTACCAACAATAAATACAAATGCTGCAAGAATTTCAAGATGACATTCTTAGCACTGGTATTTACACTTCCCAAAAGGTTTAAGATCTAAAGAGCATCTACCAGCACCAACTACGCATTTACTGAATCAACCGTAGCTTGAATAACATCACAAATATCCAGATGTTACTTAACTACAGAGAAGACGCACTTTGAACTATTCTATAAATACCACCATTAATGGACTGCAATAAGATTCTCTTTAATAGCAGATCTCGAACTGTAACATGTGGAACACTTAATTGCTCATGCGGCTCTAGTTACTGCACCGTGTTTATGGTTGTTTTACAGCCGCAATGAAGTGCCTCGACGCCAGCGCAGGCACCAGGAAAGGAAAAAGAACTAACCATAGCAGATTCAGATAAAGATCATAAAAGGCACAAAGAAGGAGAGGGGAAAAAAAACAGGTCTGCAGGGGGGAAAAAAAATCCTATACATACTTAACACAAAAAAAGATCAAACCAGAAGCATGTTACTAAGAGCAGTTGTAAAGTTCACAGGCAGGAAGTCGGAACAGTTGATCTACCGTTGGCAAGGAGTTTGGGCCACGAGCAACCTAAAAATCTGACCCACCTACCGCAAACGTTGAAAACTGCATTGGGAAGTCAAACTTCATAAAATACACGAGCCATCTGAGCACAGCTGACTGGCATGCGAGTCCAAAGTTTCTCCACGCAAAAATCAAAGCTTTATATTTGGTGAAGAAATGGTTGGTAGCTATGAGTGAATGATTCACTGTATTTTTCAAGGTTCATTAGGCAAACCCAGCAAGCTGGTGCCCATGGCAAAATGTGCAATACCTGTAACAAGCTCTTACTGCTCTATGCCACCTACACAGTACTCTGTCCCCCCCAAGGATTTTGTAAATATACATTGCAAAAACATTCTCCAGTGATGAAGTCAGTCCTACTGAGACTTAGGTCCACATTGTGAGGTTTTTATCAAATCAAATACCCTGCACGCACACTGCCTAACGAGGTCTTAGCACCTCTCGCTTAGCTATCCGCTCAACCTTTATACGAGACAGTTAAGCTAGAATATTTACCAAAAAGGGCCATTAGGCTCAAAAGATACCTTTTTGTTTTTTCGAAGCAGAAAAAAAAAGAAGTAGTTTGGTTGGGTTTTTTTAAGCGTATTACTCAAAATCAGTCAACTATGATCAGTCTCTTTCTGAAAAGAGAGCTGCAGTCCGGAACGTGACTTGCGAAACACCTTTCCAATTGCCAAGGCAGGCATTCATTACTAGCTGGGTCAAGTACCACCAGCTTATGCCTGGAATACCATTTTAATTTCATGTCTACATCGGGCAGTCGATCACTTCTGACACCAGCCCTTGCGAAGACAGAGCTTTTTACACAGTTACAGTCATCTGGAAATGTCTTCGTTACCTTAACATGTCACAGAGACGTAAGAGTGCTTAGACAATGTAGTGATGGGCACAGCAATGAATCTAAAATATTTAGGTATAGTAAAGCTGTATCTGATTGTCTCAGCCATGCTAATTACTCTGAACCCTTGCCAAATCTTTTGGCTTACTACATAATCTAATAAATAGCTTGAATTCCTAAAATTAGTACGGGTACCAAAGTGACCACGGCTCCACCTCACAACCGAGCTAAATCCATCTTTAAGGACCTTTAAACCATGGAATTTGACCTTTTGAAACCGTAGTGGCTTTATTTGCTGAAATACTTTGCAGTTGACAGACTTGCCAATAAATACTTTAAAATCTCATTTAGAGAACATCACTGCTATATGCCATTCCCACCCTTACATAAAACCAGAATCACATGTTAAATAGTTACGAAACATTCAACTGCAGAAATTCTCTCCATAAATACAGGTTCACTTATTTTAAGACCCAAACACAATTGCTTCTTCAGTATGTAAACAAATGCAAGTGGAAGCTACTGAAAAGGTAAAAAAAAGAAACCAGCACGGAGGGCAGGGGTGGGATTTTACAGAAGGAACAGGGCGTTTCAAACTGATGGGACCACACCAGTTTCCACAAGAGCCCCAAATCACTCTGTAGTAAGTAATAAAGAGAAAGAGTCCAAGATTAGTTCGGGGAAAAAAACCAAAATATTATGATAACTTCAGTTCTGTGAAGATACGAGTCTCAGGCAGCATAAAACCTAAGCTTTTCCTGATAAATCTGAGGCAGAAGAAAGCAGCTGGTGGAAGCACAGCAAAACCAAGCTACCCTTTGAGTTCATCTCCATCCACAACTCTGCATCTTCTTACAAAACGGGAAGACTCTCAACTTCACTAAGTCCAGGGAGGAGACACTCAAAGTTGAACAATAAAAGACATTATCCTATAGTTCCCACCTAGGTCTGGCAGGAATCCCTGGACTCCCTACGTAAAGCATAAATAGAAGATGGGGGGAAAGGAAATATATCACTCCCATTAAAAGCGAGTGCACGACTCTGCTCCTCTGCCTCCTTCCAGATGAGGTACATGAAAATTCATGACTACAGCTACGAGCACAGTCAATGAGGCAGAAAATATGATTATTAACTGCGGGTAGTCTTGCCTAAAAGAAAATACATCGGGGAAAGAAAATTTTCTCTTTCAACAATTTTCATTACGCTGTTTTGTCATCAGAATGAACTTTTCATACAAAACAGCTGAGTGATTTTGTAAGTTTAGAGACACATAAGAAAAAAAAATAAAGGGAAGGCTTTTTTCAAAGGAAAAAAGACAAGAATGTTAACTAAAATAGCAACTAAAGATTACATTGTAAAACCTGAAATATTTGGAAAATTTTTAGCTTAAAAGCTGACCTACAACTGTAAGTGATCTACTGCAGGCTTCCTTCTGCACTCTATTGGGATAATTTTTCCACCCAAAGATTCTCTTTCTTAGATAAATCTCAAAAAACGTGGGGTTGGTTTTTTTATCCATTCTCTATCAGAATGCAAGATCTCAGCTCATATTGTTCTTAAATTAAACTAAATGACCCGCGATTCATTCAAGCAACCGTATGAGGACATACTATTAAAATACGCGCTTTTCTTCTGGTTTTACTTATCACTCTTGGTTTTTCCAAGAAGATGCAGAAATAACTCTGCAGGTTTTAGCTACTCGTGGTTCTCACAGGCAGAGTCGACAAAAGCTTAAGTAAACGTGTCAAACATCTCTCTGCAGTGTTTACTGTAGAACACACGTTTTTCTAAAAGATTTATCTTCATGTTAATAAAACTTACAACATCCTGTCCTTACCAACACCCGATTTTTACAAGTATTTGCTAACAGCTGGGTTGGTCTCCTGCACCCTCCTCAGGAGAGCAGACCAAAGGAGAGGCACAGGCAGCCCTGCAGGGTTACACTAACTTATGTGCTGCTTCCCAGCCCAAGGAAGGATCATTCCCTGCAACTCAGAGCAAGTAACAAATAAAAACAAATGACTTTTTTGTATTGGAGGATAACAGAGTCACAACCCTGAATAAAATATTACCCTTGTGGTTTTTCCCAACCTTTTAATTTGACATCCACTGTGCGCTTGTTCCTGCAAAATTTGCTGTAGGACTAATCACAACCCCCTAAGAATATAGTAACACTGAAGAAACCAATAAAAGTTCCTAAATTAGTTTCTCTTTATCAAGGTGTATGAATTTTTCCTTTCCCTCAGAAACGATTCTACCTTCCCTGTCCTCATGGATTTCCTTCCTCTTTCTTCCCTCTCCCTGCCCCTGCTGTGTTTTCTTACCCTTGGAATGCCTCCTCTGATTTCAGATCCGCCTTTTTTTGAGAGCAGCGTTCCAAAAGCTTTCTTTAACTGCCCTGTACTTGACCTACTATCTTGTGTTTCATGTTTATCCTTTGAAAATAGATTCACGACCTCTCGGATCTCAGCCTGCATCCTAGAAACCCCAACAGACCTCTAGCCTGATCACCATCTCAACAGCTAGAAACAGGTCCCAGATCTCACCTGCACCCAAAAGTCGTTTGTAACAATGTGGTGATGCCCACGCAGAAGAAAATGGTCCCGATCAACTGGCTGGTAGCCCACTGGTCAAATCCAACACACATGGCATCGGCTAGCAAAAAGGGCACCGCTATAGTTCCACTGAAACATGTTAAGTAATGCTGTGAAGAGAAAAATGGTTTGTTAATACTGCAGCCAACACTAGTAAGTAAATACATTTATGACCACTTCTCTGTTGCACCGGGTATTTTTGCATTTGAATTACCCACCAAAGCTCTTGCTTCCTTGTCCTAAGCATTCCTTCAAGTGTTTTCCTTCCATGTCCAGCTACCACTAGCCTGCTGCTAACGATCGCTATTTCTGTTGCTAATGATCGCTATTTCTGTAGGATAAACTAGGTTATTTACATAGCTACATGGCTACTGTGCTTGAGGAGGAGGTATCTAGGTAACTGTGCAGACAACAGCTTCCAGCTCAGGAAAGCAGATAAATAACTCCATTCATTTTCAACCATGTGAAAAACCATTAGCTTACGAATGAACTTGAAGCACACACAAGCTAGGCTGCAAACAAGCTCACAAGTACCAGAAACCAAGTACTCGTTAATTCTTTTTCAATCCAAATATAATCAAACAAACAAACAAGAGTCACCATATTTAACAATGCAAGTAAAAATATAGTCCTTACAGAACTGCCCGTCCTTGAGGAAAGGCAGAAATAAAAAGGATGCTTTGGAATGTACTTGTTTGGAGATCTCAAAATACTTTACAGATATTAACAAATTCTCAGCATTCCTGTGGGACAGATATTATTACCATTCGAGAAAGGAGATGAAATGAGCTGTTCTGCTTCACCCAAGCGAGTGGCTGAGCTGGCAGCAGGGTCCAGCTCACCACCACGGCGCTCCTCATTGCCGGAAGCGCACGCTCTCCCTCCAAGGAGGAGCACAGAATTTTGCCTGCCCTGCTTACTGGTGAGCCCACAGGTCCAGGATGATGCTATCAAGCTCACAGAACCAAACCGGTGATGGTAGCAGCTTTAATAGCCAAGATTTCAGGACCATTATCTCTCTCTATGTTTAATTCCAGAGGTGCCAAATGTCACTTTCTGAAGATTACCACTTACCATTTGCTCATTTATTTATTAAAAGCTGCTTCAAAGACTAAATATTGAAGCGAATCTCACAAAGGCATGAGCCAGCAAACAATAATACAGATCATTATCAACACAGTAATCTTTCTGATCAACTTCAGAAGAAACTAGCTTAACACTTCCTTCAAACATGTGACAGCGTGGGAAGAATAAAATTATCACATACACAAATGCAACAAACTACACGCAAAATGCTGAAAAGCCTTTAACAGTTACAGAGCAAAATATGGGCGCTGTTTTGAACCATACCTGTAACCCCAAAAATATGCAGAGGTACCAAGGAGGAACGTCTTCAATTGTGTAAATCATGTCAGTTCTCTGAGCGTCCAAACTGCCGCTGCTATCCAGCGTCTCTGCCAAAGAGCTCTGTTTGGGTAGGGAGGGGGAAACGTGGGGGAGGACAAAAAGGACAACAGTAGGTTACGGTTACATACGAATAAACTGAATTTGAACTATCAGGCAATGCCCAGATACTCCAAGGGTGGTGTAATACCCCCAGGCAACGTCGGTATGGTACATTTTTAATGCCTTTTACCTCTGGTAACGAGCTCGTCTCCAGCCGTAGTTACTGAACTTGTACCAAGTCCCCTGCCTATTTATACCACCACCACAATTGTTCTGTTATGCTAAAACTGATATGGCGGCCAAAAGGTGCCCCAAAAAAAGGGATTATCATGACAGAAGTGTTTATTTAAAAAAAAAAAAAAAAAAAAAGGAAGAATCAGAACTAAGTAGAAGAGTCAACAATGGCTATTTCCAAAGCGGAATGGCTATACTTGCATAAGAGACCAAAATCACAGGCAAGAAACTTCCTTATTATGGTAATTGCTCCCCTGCTTAATTCTTACCCAACTTCATTCTTGGTTAACCTATTTTAGCCACCAGATTTATCGTTTTTGCTTCTGCCCAACATGCAAACAGTCAAGAAAAATCCTAAACATTAGAACTCAAGGCATCCACGGCCAATTTATTTTAGTCAACCAGACTTCCTCCAAACCTGCAGGAATTTAAGCAAGACCACATTCCGGCCTCCCATGGGCCCCAACTCGCAAAGAGCTATCAGACAACTGACCACACATATACAGGCATCAAAAGCCCAGATTTTCCAGTAAAACAAGATTCGGCTCAATGATTTCTTTTTTACAACTAAGTGGAAACATTTCATTCAAAACGTTCTGGTTTTGAAATTCCTGAGAACAAAAACACAATGCTCCAAAGCCCAAATACCAACAACAAAAGCAGGAGGAAGTATCAGATTTTATCATTTCAGCTCAATTATCTAAAAAAATACCTTATATAACTGCTGTTCCGACCTAATCCACGCCAGAACATAACAAACTCATGTGAAGTAGCCTTACACAAAGACCGGGAACTTTGCCAGACTCGTGACTTTGCCTGAAATGGTCTTTACTTCTTCAAAAATCACAACACATCCCCAGATTACGCTTAGATAATCTCCATCTGGTTCGTCATCTACAAGGTCAGGGAAGCCAAGCTGGCCCACCTTACTTCCCTCTTACCTCCGATTTCTGTTGGGAAAACAAATGCCACCTGGGTTAATTCAAATTCAGGGAGTGTAAATAACCATGCCGCTACGGAAAGGTCGAGGGTATTACAATGCAAAAGCAAAATATAGAAACACGAATTTCAGAACGCTCTTTTAAACGACTTTAGGCACCGAGCAAACTGCTCACCAGGATTAGTTTAAATAAGGTACATAGGTCCCAAACAGTCCTCCGTTTACTCCTGTAAGGGAAATTGTTCACTACACAACTCATCTCGCCAATTTGCAGCACCAATGTCCCTTTTTCACTGAAAAACGAAAGACTGCCCTCCTGACCCGATTCTCTCCAAAACAACAACAACATCATAAATGATCAGGAACTTGAGCTTTAGAGCTTCACCTCATACTGGAGGAAGAGCTCTGAGCAGCAGTAAACGTGTACGTGTCTTGTCTCTAACTGGAACTTAGGAAAAAACCATGTAGGAAAAAAGCACATACAACCTTAGAAGTTCAACAAAGGCAAGTGTAGGGTCCTGCACCTGATGGGGACACCCACCAGGACAGGTTGGGGGTGACCTGCTGGGAAGCACCTCTGGGGACAGGGACCTGGGAGTCCTGGTGGCCAACAGGATGCCCATGAGCCAGCAATGTGCCCTGGTGGCCAAGAAGGCCAGTGGCATCCTGGGGGGCATCAAGAGGAGCGTGGCCAGAGGTGGAGGGGGGTCATCCTGCCCCTCTGCTCTGCCCTGGGGAGGCCCCAACTGGAGTCCTGTGTCCAGTGCTGGGCTCCCCAGTTCCTCCCCAGTTCAGGAAGGACAGGGAACTGCTGGAGAGGGGACAGCAAAGGGATACGGAGATGCTCAGGGGGCTGGAACGTCTTTCCCATGAGGAAAGGCTGAGGGAGTTGGGTCCCTTTAGCCTGGAGAAGAGCAGGCTGAGGGGGGGTCTCCTCAATGCTGGTCAATACTGAAAGGGAGGGGGCTGGGAGGAGGGGGCCAGGCTTTGGTCAGTGGTGCCAGGACAGGAGGGAACGGGCACAAACTAGAACCTGGAAAGTTCCATCTGACCATGAGGAGGAACTTCTTTCCTCTGAGGGTGGCAGAGCCCCGGCACAGGCTGCCCAGAGAGGTGGTGGAGTCTCCGACTCTGGAGACATTCCCAGCCCCCTGGACGCCATCCTGTGCCCCCTGCTCTGGGTGACCCTGCTCTGGCAGGGGGTTGGACCGGGTGATCTCCAGAGGTCCCTGCCAGCCCCTGTGACTCTGTGACCCTCGTGTCAATGCAATTACATATAGATCCGAGGCAGGGCACAAAGTGGCTGACCCCCGAAGACAGGCAGAAGGAAAAAGACTCAACAGCCAAGATGGTTATGGGCAAACATCGGTACATTTATCATCACTAGAGACTTCTAAGAACTTGCTCAGGAAGACAAAGATTCCCCCAGAGAAGCTTCCGTGATACTTTCTATTATAAAGCGGTTTTGTTAACCTTTTCCCAGAGACTATATACACATAAATACAGTTATTTAAAAAAAAAATGTGTGTGTAGGATTGCCTCACCTCCCCTCCATTTCACTGCAACATATGCTCCACCTGAGAACTTTGCTCACCAGTGCTACTGCCTGTTTATTCAACATTTCGACTAAGAGGTCACCATACACTTGGAGCGAGGCAGAGGTCATGAAGGAAGAGTAAGAATGGTTACGACATCCACCCGTGAGGTAGGAACGGAGAAGTGTCAGGAGAAATTAACTGTCTGCTTGATGAATCACATCAACGTTAGCTTGCTGAAGTCCCCCAAATAGCAGCACAGATTTAGGAGAACAAACTGGGGATAGTTCCCCACCCGCCTGCAGTGTGAGAAGATAAAACATCTATCACCGCGCACTGAGCAACCTGCATTGGTCCTTCCAAGGACGGACAGAAATGGGATTTTCGAAGTTCACGATGTTCCCACGCAGGATACCAGGCTCTCTAAAAATCCAGTAAGTGATTTGTGCAGATTGGTGGCTCTGTTTTCTCCCCTACCTTTTGAAAACTCATCTTTTGGCCTCTTTTCTAGCTTTTCTGACTTTGCCAGACCAATACCCAGTAGCTTCCTAAACGTCCCACTTAGTGCCAAACACTAATTTTTCTTCACAGGACTGATGAGGTTGCATCAAGTACATTCCTTAACTTCTCCACCTGCTCATCTATTATATTACACTACGTTACTTTATATAGCTATTCCTCATCTTCTTTGGGCAGCAAAAATGAGAAACGATGACCTGTTTCTACCAGGAAGACCACGGCACATGGAGCAAGTTTATTAGTTCTTTCAGAGCTTTTAATTTGTGTTTACATTTACGCCTACGTTTGTCTGCAAAGAACAAAAAGATCTGCAGGCACCAGGCCTAGAACAAGTCACCTTATCCACAGCACGGAGAAAGCTCTTCTTGGGCACAGATCGACAACTGCTAACCAATTTAAGATGTCCCATTGAAAGTGACATTTATAGGTCCTTCTAACAAAAGAATTTCAAACTTTAAGGCGTAACTGTCACAGCAATGTGTTATAGTTTGAAAAACCCACAACAATTTATTATCATTTAGACAATTATCTTCTCACCTGATGAGTGCTCCCCATTCAGAAAGGGGAATCGGGGGGAAAACCCAAGGAAATATAATTGAGGGTTGAAATATAAATAGATTTAATAGAATAAGACTAGATAATTAACATTAATAACACTAAAGAACCACTATTGATCCCGATAGCAATATAAAATACCCAAGGATTATACTCAGCCCATTCTATCCATAGGCAGCTGCAGACTCCCAGCAGGGGACAGCAAATGTCGGACACTGGGAGTGCTGCGGCTTCAGGAGGAAGGGAAGGGCTCAGGGGTCCGGCACCAGGGCAAGAAGTTCTCAGGATCACCGCCATCAAGGGGGAGAAAGAGAGAAAGAGAACTCCCTGGCAAACTTCTTAATTTCTATGGTATGTGCCGTTCATGGTATGAAATAACCCTGTTGGCTGGCTTGGGCCAAGTGCCCGGGTCTCGCTCCTCATCCCTGCACCCGGTGAGCTCAATAACGCTGAGACCTTGAAACCCCCCCACCACAGCTGCCTGTAAAGTATTTTCACAAATTCAGACACTGGAGTCTTCTAAAAGCACCGTTTTCCCAAGCACTAGAAATTAGTCTCGTGTCACTCAAACCAGGACACAATATCTGTCCTACACAGTGAAGTGGCTGGATAAAAAAATAAATATAAATCCAAGGTATTCCTCATTCCTTCCAAAAGCCAGACTTATTCTGCTTTGGAAGAGGAAGCTTTCACCTTCATCAAACCTTCAGCAGATAATGGCTAAAGGGAACCGACACAAGAGAGACCAAGACTGAAGGATGAGGAATTTGAGAAGGGCGAGGTCTGGCTACCCTGCTGGTAAGTCACTGGGTAGTCACTGGCCGTTTCGTATCTCGAGCGTGTGCCTGCTGGTTTAATATACTGACTGTGCGCCGGTGCTTGCCAAGAATGCCGTAGTACGCTGGAGGGAACTGCCGGGAACAAACTCCACCTTTCTGAACCTGATACCGATCAGAGACTAATTCTTTATTTTTAATTGGCCAAAGGTGGGACAGGGCAAAAAAAAAAAAAAAAAAAAAAAAAAAAAGGCACAGAGAAGGTATAAACCGGGGGAAAGAAATGAGATGGAGAAAAAGCTGGTGCAAAAATGTTGGGGGACGAAAAAAACCCCCACAACAAACCCAGCCCAAAATCCAAAGCAGTGAACACCAACACCAGTGCAAGCTGAAGGCTCTGTTACCAAGCACTAGTGGGAAGGACCAAAAGAAAACTGATTAACTGCGTGGAATAAGGCCTTTCCACAAGTACCTTAAATAAAGAGCTGACAACATGTTCAAATTAACTCTATTAGGCAATAAGCAACAAAGTATTGTTTATTTTATAGGGATGCAGCAATAGCTATTTCTCGTCTGGGCTAATAGTTCATTGTTTCAGCTAACAGATATTGCAAGACAATGTAATCGTTGGCATCCTCCAGCAATTAAGTACATTTCAGTCCTCTTCGTTAAAGGCTTTTTATTCAAGGTCTTTCACTTGCTTTTTTGGTGAATGATGTCTCAAGAGGAATGGAAAACCAAAACCAAACATGCCTTATGCACACACTTATTTGAAGGGAAAAGCAGGCGGCCTGGCTAGATTACCAGAAATGCTATCTTAATACACGAGGCTGTTAATTGCTACAGCCCCTCCTTTCGCTGTTCATTCATCGTAAGCCACAGAAAAGCTTTAACTCAAGCAGATTTGGTTGATTAAAAGCTCCTCGTCTCTTTAAGGTGAATTATCATCCATCATTTACAGTTTTGATCACGTGGATCAAGTGGAAGGGAGAAAAATATCCGTCCGGTAAAAACAGGCCACAAAGACGTGCTTTAATGTCTAGAGATCGCTAATCTTAGTTGCACAATTTCATCCCAACACCTTTTGCTCAAGGCTTTTATCAGATCGTCTCTCTCCACACTAGTCTGAGCACGCTCCAAAAATCAGCCATCACACACACATATGCATGTCAACAGTTGCCAAAATTTGTCCATTAAAACATCAGCATGATCGAGATGGTAGTAGAAATGCACTGGAGACATACAGGCAGGCGATGGTAAGAGACAGAGTATAGGAATTCATCACATTCTTCTCAAATGTAACACTGCAAGAACTCTGTCACAGATTCACCTCCTCAGGGTGTATTTTAAATCCAGCATTCAGGAGTGAATTTTGATGTCCGAGTTAAAAAACCTTAACTACACCCTTTGCCATCAGCCTTGCCCCAAGAGAAGTTACATCCTCAAAGAAATGAGCATCACGATGCTCTTGCTTGGAACAAAGTGAGTTTTGTTCTTGATTCAGTCAGGACGTGAAAAATTTGGTCAAATTGAGGCTTTTCAGAGATCAGGCTTAACCACAAAGCCAACTAGATTTCAGAAAGAGGTGCTGTTCAGGTTTACTGTAATCCTCTTCCTTAAACAAAAGCTCAGATTCACACTGTCCCTGCTTGCAAGATTATTATTATTGAACAGGCTTGGGAAACGATGGAATTGAGAAAAAAGCTGGAAAAATCACAGCAAAACTGGTCTCCTCAACTGGGTTTTTCTGAATAGCTAGGATACAATCATTGTTATCCTAAGGAAAAATGTTCAAGTCTTTTTATGAATGACCTGAAATTCATTCATAAAGCTGTCACTCAGTAATAATAAACAGCCCCCTGCTTGGAAAAAGGACTAGAAAAATTAAGTTTATGAGATTGGAGCTTGGAAGAAATTGGGAGAGTGAGAAAGATCCAACTTTTGAAGGTGCTCAACACCACCAGTTCACTTGACAAAATGCAGAAAAAGTCAAGCACTGAAGAACGAACAGAATGACCTTATCAGGGAAACCATGCAAAAGGCCAATGAAAATGAAGAAATCAAAAAATTGCATATCATGAATTTCAGCGGCAGGTCGAAGGGCATTAACTGTTTCTAACATTTGCTGAGTCATTCCCGCATTCTGCAACCAAAACGTGTGACCAGCAGAGTCACGAGGACAGAACTCCCCCGAGCCCAGTCTGCATCTGCAAGTCAGCACGTTCGATTAGGGAAAGAAAAACCTCCCCCAAGTAAAACTAGTGCGGGCAAATAAGAGAACTGAAAAAGCAAGAATGAGCTCTCGCCGAGAAGGAACCCGCTACAGACATACCTTTTCTGCTATGCCATTTTCTGTAGTATAGATGGCCATCAACTCCGTGTCTTCTGTATCCTGATCAGCGCTGGATGTTGCTCCACCATTTATCACAACCTTAAAAATGAAACAAAAAAAGAAGAAACACAAGGTCTTAAAATAAATGCTTTCTCTGCAATCACACCTCACTTCACTCAGGTTTTTTTTTTCCCCTTGACATCTGCCTTTGACGTTGTGTCAGAAAACATCACAGGCACGGCAGGCGATCGTTTCGGTAACACTAGGAAGACACAAAAACTTGGAAGCCATCGCATACTGCTCCTCAAAGCCTGGACAGTGTCAACCGATGGTGGGGGGAACCAGCAGCAAACTGGTTGGAGGAGTTCCTAAGAGGCACAACGATACAACTGAAAATCTGACTAAGTTAAAGAAGAAAAACAAATGTTTCCTTGCTGTTGCCGGCTACTCGTAGTGAAGTAATTGGGGATATACGGGGAATGGCACATTCTGGACTAGGACAGCGAATCGTTCTCATCGTAAACAGCCTGGGGAATCGCGTGCCCTGCAAACAGCGCTGCTCTGGAGCGCAGAGGTGAAACACCTAAAGACAACGTAATTGGCCGTGTTTGTACACAAACAATCACAAGTGGCAAAAGGGGTTTTACTAACTACTTGTGGAAATAAAGGGTTTGTACAGCCTGATTAGACCAAAACATTATTCACTGATTCACACCGAGCTTGACTACGTAGTACCTGGACGTGTTACTTACAGGCAGGGTGAAAAAGGTGGGATGTTTAGACTCATCCTCATATTTGCCTTCTGTTGAGCCTCCCGCCTCCACGGATTTCGAAGTGGTATTCTTACCGATGCCCATCGTTTCCAGAATGTCCAGGACTTGCATACAGTACCCAAGTGGATGCTTCTGGGATGACAGGCCAAGTACTACGGACAATTTCTTATTGAAACAGCAGCACCTCCAGGAATCACAAGAGTGCTCAGTAATCCAGCTGGGACATCAGGGTTGCGTTTTTAAGTACCGTTAGCATCAATGGCACCTAGAAATGAAGAGATACATTCATTTTTTCTTGACTGCCTAAGGTCTACGTACAAACACACGTGCTCCCCAGCCTTGGTTCCCTCGCACGCTCATGGCTCATCCAGTCTTACCACTCTTTCTTGAGATTTGCAGTGACAGGATGAGGGGTGATGGCTTCAAACAGCAAGAGCGGAGATTTAGATTTAATATTAGGAAGGAATTTTTCACCATGAGGGTGGTGAGTCCCTGGCCAGGGTTGCCCAGAGAAGCTGCGGCTGCCCCATCCAGCTTCAAGGTCAGGTTGGACGGGGCTTGGAGCAACCTGGTCCAGTGGGAGATGTCCCTGCCCAGGGCAGGGGGGTTGGAACGAGATGGACTTCAAGGTCCTTTCCAACCTAAACCATTCCATGACTCTATGATTTGGTACTTAGCAGATTATCATTCAAATACCATCAGCTTTATCTTTAAAGTTCTTTCACAATGAGAATATTGTGACTATTCTCTTATTCTTCTCTTGTGGTCTTCAATTATTGTAGTATACTGAAACCTGGGGTTTGTTCACAGTGATTTTCACAGAACTTTTTGGGAACAAAGCACACCTGTACTCCAGCCACGCAGCGGTGTGGAACACCTTGTTACTGAACATCCATTGCAAACTATACTTAACCTTCTTCAAAGACTGTGCTGCTCAAAAGTTCAATTCTGTGTAACTAAAGCCTTCTTTTAAAACTTGTTATTTTTAAGTAAAAAGCATCCAGGAAGCTTAGATGAGATGGACAGTGAAGCACACCTGACTTGCAGCGAGCCTATTTCTGACAGACAGAAACAGCCCTTTCCGCTGAACACCCTCACCCAAAATTACCCCAGCTGCACCAGAGACGTTCAGAGGAACCTGCCTGATGATGCTGAAGCAACTGCTTCAGGATAAAAGTCGGCCTTTTCGTTAGTGTCACTACTGTTCTGGCACAGGAACAGGAAAGATCGTGCAACTGACTGGTTCTCTTTTGTTTTCCCAGATGGGTCACTACCGTACAGTTTTCCCACATTTGCTTCTTAAATTAGACCTGCCAGTTCAGGGTCTTCCACACTTTTGCCATTTCCAAGACTAAGGAACACGAATTACAAGATTTTAACCTAAACTCCCCACAGGACAGCATAGAAAATTCTCCAACAAACCAAGTTTTCCAACCCATGGTTACTGAGCCTCAAGAAAGCAAGTGCAGCTGCAGATGGCTGCGGATGAAACCAGCTAAGCTACAGATGAAAGTACATGATAGAACCTGAAAAATGGCCTTTTCAAAATCTTATCAAGTGAAATTTTCTGCAAAACCAGGAACATAATCAAGCAGCGAAACCCACTGCACGCTGGCATTACTTCAAAGGCAAGCTAATGGCATTTTCAACTTAATTGCTAGAGGTGGAAACACAGCTAACGGACATTCAAAAACAGAGTTATGTATATATTAGAAACCAAAAAAGTAGGGTTTGGTTTTTTTCTTAAGCCTCCCTTCCAAAATGCTGCTCAGGAAAATGGCAGCAGCTTGAACGTGTCCTGTAATTGCAATAATAATGAAACTTGACAAAGACCCTTCTGCTAGGGGCAATTTAGGGCCGTTTGAAAAATTACAGAGTACTAATAATTTAGAACCTCTTAATAGCTGTTAATTGCTCATTTGCTAGAAAATCCTGGTGACTTGAGGTGAAAGAGATATTCATCTTTCAAAGCAACGTAACTTTTCAAGAGAGAAAATATACGTAGATAAAAAATACTACTTGGGCACTGAGACAGCCTTGAAGCATGCCTAATTAAATCAAAATGTAATGTAAAGTAGTGCCTTTAAATAAGACGTTAATTAAGACTTGTTTTTTAAAGTAAATATTAAGAGATCATAATTATTTCTCACTTGAACCTAAGACTGAAGGAGAAGACTAGTTCAAGTACTCACCATCATGCCATTCTAAAAAAAAAATTTAAAAAAAAAAATTTTTTATAATTAACCACAGACTTCCCCCTCAAAAGTGCGAGTCTCCAGACATCAAGAGCAACTTTAAATCAGTTTGTCTGTTTCGGAGTTTGTGCACAGAAAGCTGGCGATGCCCCCTCAAATCTCGATAGGAACATTCGTCTCAAAGCTGCCTGTGCAGGTCTGGGAGGACCGAGATAGATGCTAACGGTGGTCTGGGGGCAGCGGGGCTGTCTGGGGTGGGTTTGGGGGTTTTGGGGGTTTTTTTGAGAGGTTTTGTTTGCTTTTACTGCAGAGGCACGAGGGATTTTTTTTTTCAAGCACACAAGAAAAAAAGTAAAGAAAAGAATTTGCCCTTTTCTGTCAATGCAGACATATTTTATTCTCCAAGAAAATCAGTGATGGAGACAGGCGTAGTTTAGTCTGGCAGCTTTATCATCTCAGATTGGAAAGGAAAAGGGAAAGGGCAGAATTACACCTCCCTACTAAATGCAGCCATGCCAATAAAACACCAGTGTACGAGTTACACCAGCAGGAAACCTGCCATTCAGGAGATCTGGTTTACGATATTCTGGCACGATAAGCCTCTTAGTTAGCATTAACTAACATCTCCACCGACGCAAAAGAAAAGACCATATAATCCCATTTTACTTCGTGTTGCAGAACAGTAAGGCTGCTATCTTCTCAAAGAAGATGCGATCATTCCTCGCCAGTTGTTCTGGAGAATTACATCAGGAGAGCAGGCAAATACGCTCTGCCTTGTATTAATTCTTGAGAGCTGCAACACAATAGCTAGAATGAGAGATAGCCTTTGGATGAGGGATCCCAGGTGATGACGAACAAGCCATGCCAAATTAAAAGACAAAAATAGCCCCAACTGCTACTTTTCCTAGAGAGGGAGTGTGTGTTCCTGTACCCACGTCTACACACACACAAACGCTACGCCTACATCAGTGTGTCTGGGGGGTGGCCTGAGAAAAACGAGAACAAATTTCCAAGCTCTTCTTGCTTCTACTCAGCAATCAAACCTGCACTTTATGGCACAGACGACAATTGGAGATTTTCAGACGACTTTTATTCTGCAATCACAAGTGTCAAATTGAAACAGAAATCTTTAGCAGCAGGAGATCAGGTTATCTGAAAGATACCAGTCTTTTTTATCAGCCCTCTTATCCCACAAACTGAGCACAACTAAGCAAGATGACTCAAGACATTTTATAGCCCTCGAACACATCGAACTGATCAGAAGCTGAAAAGCCATATAAAGAGAGATAAAACTCATTCAACACCAGCTAGGTACACACAGTACACCAAGTTATCTGCCACCTTGGATCAAATGGAAAGACTAGAAGTGAAATTTCCACCGGGATACTGTCTCTCTCTATACCAAATTATCTTCAGTGCTCATACATGATTAACCCGGGAAGGCCAAGAGCTGACATGGGTTTACAAAGCTTTAGATAAGATTAGGATCTAGACAAATAGCCTACTGCAAGGGATAGTCCAGGTGCAAGTTCACGGGAGGAAAACCCTCTTAGCCGGGGAAAGGCCACTCGGGATCTTCGACACAGCTGCCTTTTCCCCGACAGACAAATCTTCTTCCAGATTTGGTGCCATCGCGACAGGACACAAAGCTACGGGAATGTCTGGTCTGACACAGCGTGGTAGTTCTCACACTGCATTTTTTCCATTTTCCTGACTGCTAATACCACATTTTCTACTCTAACAAGGGAGCTCCTCTTTTGTTTTAACAAGTTACAATGCATTTCAAAGTCCACTGACAGAAAAAACCATCAGAGAGAGAGATGCACAATGCAAGACTGTAATTAAACCTACTTTTCTTTTTCTTCCTGCAGTTTCTGCCTGTGAGTCATTATCCGGAACCTCTGCCACAAATAAAAACGTTCACTGAAGTACGCAACAAAGGTTTTCCTACAGAGAAATCTGCCCCTATACCAAGACAAGCTGTACAAAACCCTTCTGTTTCTCAAGGTACCAAACTGCAGGCAAGTCTATCTAAAAAAGAATTGAAAACTCATCCCTTACTGGATTCAAGAGTTAACTTAGGTGGGGCAAAAGATACAGATATCCATAAAGAGCTTATTAACACGGAAAGGAGAAACGGACCATGAACCCCATTAAAAGAGCAGGCAATTGTAATATAGGTCTTCTCCCTTGCATGCATTGTTTTCTTTAAAAGCAACATCAGTTGGTCCAGTTCTTGGCTGAAACACACTGCAAGTATTCCCTACTTTTGTGCATAAATTCCGACAAATAAAAAAAAATCAGATTTGCTGTGATGGCATTCATCTCTACAGTGGGGTGTTTGAGGACCTTAAACATTTGGACCCAGAACTTGGCAAAGCAAAGACTGAGGAAAACAAAACCAGCCTGACCTCCAGACTGCAACACGCTTGCGGCAGTAAGTTGTCGGGGTTTTTCTGTTTGCCTGGGTTTTTTGTTTTAAACATCCGTTAGAATAGTGACGATTTGTCAGGTGGTGTCAGCCTGGCACCACCAGAACGGGAAGCAGTGCTGCGTTCAGGATATATTGTCAATATTGTGAAGTTCATCACCCCACGTTTGCAATTAGCGGACCTCAAGGTTAGCCCTTTGGAAGAAGCTTTGTCTGGACCTCAGCATCCCCCACGACTGTCATGATGACTTTCAGCTCTGAAAAATACTGTTTCTAAAGAGTAAGAATCATGCAGGTTTTTCTTTCTTCCCCATAAGCTTTAAGAGGGAAGCAGCTCTATATATTTCCTTATTTTCCAAACTCAAAACAAAAACTTCAGAAAACCATGAGGGTCTTTTCCAAATTCAAACTGGATCTCAAACTCCTATCAACTGAGCCAGGTGCACCACACAGAGATTTAGCCAAAATACTGATCCATATTGCTCTGTGAAGCTGCTTTGAGAGGCCAGGAGACAGCTGACCCAGCGTAAAGCCGCGCAGGTAACCATGAGCAGCGGGCGCCAAGTTTGAACGCAACTTAAGCAGCTTGATTTAGGGCTTTGCGTGGTGGGGCCGCAGCATTTCAGAACTGGTACCAGCTCTCCTAAAACCACAGCCGCAGCCAAATGCTGCTGGACAATCTCAAATGTTTTACTGCTCTATAAAGTGGCCGAACTGTCTGCAAAGACAGCTGGAAATTGGCTAGCTTACAGTTGTGGTTTGCTGTATTGCTTTTCCTCCAACGCTCAGCTCTGCTGGAAGAGGTCTAGGACACAAGTAAAACAGCTGGTGGAAGAGTTAAAAGGCGAATCCTAGCTAGTCTGGAAGGTAAGCGTTATTCCCTCCGATCTCTTAGCGTGGTACAAGTGTCAAACAGAATTTAATAGCTAATCAGTACCTGTGGTCCTCTCCTCTCCACCTTGGCCATGGAAAAAATCAGGAACTGACCTACATTTGACGGCCCTGCACTGCTGCGCAAGGGAAATGCTGGTGAAGGAAGCACAACAGGCGTGGTTATAAAACACGCTGGCGATGAAACAGCACATTCTTCGGTGCGTAGGGGTGGAAAAGCTCCCTGGAGCACCACCGCAGGTATGCCACCTGGTAAGCACATGTCACACCGCCCCGGGGAAGGAGCGGTGTCAGATCCAGCCCAGGACCTTTCTGGCTTCTACAAATGGCTGAAAAGCCAAGAGAGCTCAGTCTGTTGCACACACTAAGGAGATTAGAATCAAATTAAGGTGACAGCTTAATTACAATCTTCAATTTATTATTTGTAATTAGCTGTCACACTCATGTGAATAACAACAACTTTCTCCTGCAAGCAGAGATGACGCTCAGCCAGAAGTTGTCCAGCCTTACCTCAGCGGAGGTTAGCTTCATGTAGATTTTAAATAAATTCAAAACACTTGAGGCAAATAATTCGAACTGCAGCAATACCTCTGGATTTCCACCACCTCCGATGGCAATTCCAAGTGTTTGGCATCTCTGAAACTCGGGCACACAATGTGTTTAAATACAAGTCAAGGCATCCTCTGTCTCGGATTTGATTTTTGGCAACAGACACACGACAGAGATGTGAAAAGGGACTGGGGCTCCCTGCATGTCAGGATGATTTATTGCTAAAATGTACCGAGTCTGAGGAAGAAGATAAAACCAGTTTTAAAGCCCACTTCACTCGTTCATACCCAACACTGCGAGCACTGCAGAGCCCTTTCTGGAAAGCGCATGCCGCCGACGGCGACTGGAGACACATTCTCCGTTCCTGTAGCCTCGGACAGCTATGAAGAGTTTAAGCCAGTAACAAACGCACCACATTTACTTTGTTTAGCTTTAGAAAGTGCATTCGGGCCAAGCAGCTAATACTGCTCCTGGGCACTAGGGACGTATTAAAGAGAAACGCACGCTGCGGGACAGAGCTGCTTCCAGTTTGGTTGCCGGCCGACCTCCACCAGGAGAGACGGAGAAGGGGGACAGGCAGCCCCGCGGCTCGGAGCGGCACCAGGGTATCCGGGGAGATGCAGATGGCTGCAGAAAGCGGCAGGATGGGTTCCAAGAGATCAGGCAAGTTTTGAAAGAAACTCCTTCACCGAGACACTGTACCAAGCCGATTACGGAACCGGGAGTGCTTCTGCACTTTCAAGACCAGCAACGCAGACCATTATGGAATTTTGTGGAGGCTCCAATTAGACAAGTTTACTTACAGGGTACAGCTATCCCTGGCCAAACACACAATTCCACACAAAAACAAGGCAATTCCCAGTCCATTATGGAAGAGCAGCTTTCTCCAGATTGCTATTGGCTCTAGTTAAGCCCATTGCACAAAATCTCTGTACTGATTTTGTGCCATTAAGATATTAAAAATCAAAGACTCCTCTTCCTGCTATTATACACATCTTGTCTTCTGTGCATCGGACGGGAGCCACAGGCACTGCGGTTTATACTCCTACGCGTCCTCACTTTTACAAGTCCTGAGTTATGCTATTTTTAATACTAGAAGAACCTTAGAACAAGACTCCCCTCTTTTGGTCTCCAGCCTGCCTGCCATAGCTGTTTATTTATGTGCTATTTAACAGCATAAATACAGTAAGCCTGACAAACTGTTTCAGGGAAATTGTTAAAAATACAATTAAATAATACAATAAAACAATACATTATCCAGGGGGCTTAAACATATCCATGACCAAATTACAAGTGATCAAAAGAGTGGCTTCTTTGCTACCCAAAGGCATCCCGAAAGTTGCTTGATGCTCTCCTACAAAGCAAAAAGGTCCCCAGTTCAAAGGATTCATCATCAAGCATCTCATCAGCGAGGCTAATAAAGCCCAATGAGACACAATCAAAGTACTGTCTGCAGACCTACAGCCACAAGTTCAGCTGCTTCGCAGTGCTGGCCATGAGTATTACATCTCCAGACGGGTACTTGGATACGGCACCCGTGAGGTCTTCCACCCCCCAAACTGTTCCAGATACGCAGGTGTGCTCAAAGGGCGTTTTTTCCAACCTTCCAGGGTATTTTGACCATCTTAGAGACATGCAAAAAGCTGCACAGCAGCCCTGCTTAATCTTCTGTTGCTACATGTAAAAACCATCTTCCCGCTTTAGTCCTAAGTAGAGCTTTTCCTCAGGCTATTTTGAAACTGAGCCTCTTTGGTCTAAAAAATACTTACGATTTGTCTTTCCTAGGCGCCTCTTTGCACCCAGAGTTCCTTCCCATGAAATGAAACTGCACCAAAATGCTACCCTGTCCTGAAATGCTACAGAGAAGGTCCCCCTTCCCCACCAGCAAGCAAGAGCAAACTACATCCATACTTTAAAATGTTTACTTTAAATTCCTAACACAACCCTTCACGAAAAGACATCATTTCTCTTTACCTGCAGTAGAAGCAGACAAAGTACTGCTATTTTAAACGTGCCCAAACTTCCTACGTTCAGATTTTAAAAAACAAGATTGACAGGCACTTTAAGAAGTTTCGGTCCCAAGCTGGTTTCTCACTTCACTTCAAGGTAGGTCTTCAAAGCACAAACATATTCTTTCTTTGTAGGCACTAATGAATTTTTAAGTAGTTGGTATTTTGACTGCCATCCAGAACAGTGTGTCTTAACAACTGACCAACGTTATTAGGGCATGTCTACACAAAGATGCACAGCAAAGTTATGCCGAGCTCAAACCTTCCGTTGATTTAAAGCACATTAGCTAAATCTCATTAACTTCCTGTGTGAATGAGCTTGTTGAGAAGAGGACTTAAATCCAACTGAATGAGATATTAACAAAGGATCCCACAGCTTTCAAGAACCACATTTGGTTAATCAAATCATTAAAAAAGAGCTTATTTAGTCTGGGATTCTAAACAAAAACATCTGAAATATGAGTATTTCCAGTCAACCTGAAGGCACATTTGACCATAAACATTATTGGTCAAGCCGTTCCTCGCTTATCTTTAACCTCGTTACTCTCTCATTTTATTGTCCCAATAGGCAACAGATTTGCCAAATTTCCGTGGTGCAGTGTGTGACCACCCTCTGTAGGAGATCCCATCAACGCAGACGCAATGGTCTGCATTACCAGAGTCCTAACGAAGACCACGAAAGGTGTACACAGAAGAAGCCTTAAGATTACATGTCAAAGACCTGTAAGCAAAACCTAGGAGATAACAGTTTTACAGCTTGACATCAAGTGACTGTTATCAAATGACACCTGCAGCGTTCTCTAGGTGGCAACAGTGCTCACAGTAAATAAAAATGAAATAGCTTCTCACCATTCTTTACAAAACGCATCACTACTTCATAGTCTACTTCCAGCACAGTACACCTCCCTCCCTGTTTATGGTACACATTAACCTGATTTATAATAGTATACAGCCCTTACAGTCTCCCTGTGGAGCATTAATAATCTAAGAATTCAGATACCTCCACATTATTATGGATGTTAATACACAGTTCATTAAGCTCCCTCAGAGCGCTCGGGAAGCAACCTGAGCACACACTGGTTCTTTTCTCAGCTTTCTTTGTACTTCTGCTTGGCACTTTGATGAAAGCTACTTTTTTTTTTTTTTCTCCAAGACCTTAATCACATTAAAACAAAGGTGAAGTTAGAGACTCATCTAGGAAAAATTCCATTTATTAAGCAAATCGGGACAGTGTGCCAACTTTTTCAACTCTGAATACGAAGCTCCTTTCCAAAGGCTCAGGCATTCCTACGGCGACTTTTGGAACAGATACTCACTCAAAGGGATACTCACTGAAAGGGAACAATTTTAGTCCAGTAAGCAATACAAAACCAGCAACTGACTACACACTTGAAAAAGCTTACACTGAGTCAATCTATTAGGCTTGTCTTAAACTAAATATTTCACTTCAATTTTAAATAGCTTAATAGAAGATTTGGAATTCAAGAAACTTTAAAAACTAATTAAGATGTCGCACTTTTGGGGTCAAACATTCTTAAAAACTCTTTTCTACCAGCTAAACCTCATATAAGTTTCTCACATTTTAAAAATTAAGAGGAAGCCAAAGTTTACAGGTAGGCAGGAAAGAGGTAAATACTTTTGAGTCTCTCTTTAGAGCAGTAACAATTTTTATATGAAAAATTAAGTCCTCAAAACTTAAAGATATTGAAACTTAAGTTATTAAAAACCTGAGTTTGTCAGGTTTAAGTTTTGTTCCTTAATAACGCCCTCACTGAAAAAAGTTGAATTTTTGTAACCATCCCCACTAATACACGAGTTCAAACCAGCTCTTACCTCCAGAAAGCGGTACCAACTTCCAGAGACAGTCCCAGCCAACTCCTCCACGGCCTTCCCTCCAGCCTGGGCTCAGCGCAGCAGCCGGAGCGGCGAGCCGCAGCCTGAAAGGATGCAGACATACCGAGGGAGGATTTTTATAATCTGGTTGGGCTCACTACATCGTATAACTGTGCCGTGTCCAATCGCAATCTCTGCGCGTTACACAACGGCTGAAATGCAGGAAGACACCACACGGTCGCAAACTGTTACTACACGCCTCTGCCATAGTTACGAAAAGTAAGCGAACGGTCTGTCTGAGCAACGGCAGAGCGTGTACACATCCACATCCCGCCGGACAAGGAGGTTCAAGGGTTTTGCATAACCTGCAACGCTACAGGGAGAAAACCCAGCCAGGGCCCCCAAAATTCAAGTTGCATAAATATTTACACGCTCCACTCCAACAGCTGTAATCAGGATTGGGATTTTCTCCACCGAGTTAGCATTTCCATAAGCCTCCGTTGTGCAACTTGCACGGAAATATTTTTATTAGCAATTAGCCAGTTTTCAAAAGGTCCCAGATCTCAAAGCTCTGTTCCACAAGACAACGTTTAGCAATCCACAACCACACCAAAAATGGAAAATACACAATACAACTTGTGCTGGGCTCCCTCACTTTCCTAATGGAAAACACTGCATGGAAGTGATGTTCGGGGCCATGGAGCAAAGCAAGATGGAAGAGGAGGCAGGAACAGAAGTGAGAGACTTGAAACAATAAAAACCCCATTAATTAACACGCAGTCCTTCTGCATGAATCTGTTCTCTCCTTGACCTACCTTTCTGCAGGAGGACAGCACAGTCTTAACGCTGCCACACGTCACTTTATAATTAATTTGTCACATCACAGCCCTGCCTCAAGTTGGGGCTTGCCATCATCAAGGTTGTACCCCATCCCTCCAGCCCTGGGGGGAAGCAGTGACCTCTCCGAATACATCCTGTGCTGGAGCATTAACGAGACACAGTCACTCCCACAAACCATGCTCTCATCACTTACATGATGATCATCATGTAAGTGATAATTACAACAGGCCACCAGAAAGCAGCACCCACCTACCAGGCACTGCCCACGTTTGTACGCAGCGTCTCCACCCAACCGAGAGGCAAGAGCCCAGCGCTCCGGGGCAGAAAATGAGCTCACTTTACCTGAAACGCACCTTTTGAACCCATATTTGCGGAGGCAAAAGCCAGGCCGATGGCGCCATCTAGCTCCCCCCGTTTAAGGAGCAAAGTCAGCATTATGCAAGTTTAGAAGTTTGTCGCCCACCGCCGAAGCTTGCTTAATTGTCAAGACCTGAAAGCTGCGGATCAGCAGCAGATCAGAAATCGGCATGTGCTTGTTCCTGCATCAAAGAACCAACTACTGAATAGGGCACATTTAATTGAAAGCTGACATTTACTATGTGCAATACGCTTTATTCATCATTTGCTAAGAATGCATGGAAGAAAGCCAATTAACTCCACTGATTATTTTATGCTATGTGTGCGTATATAAAACCACATTATGTTCCAGCATTTAATCTCCACTGCAAAGAGACGTTGAACACTCGCGCCTTTTCCAATTACAAGATTCTTTCCTTTGCTCTTCACTTCTGAATTCCAAATGTTTTCACAAACAGAAACATCTTCTAATCACCGTATCTTAAATATTAAGACCGTAAAATATAAACTGTTGTATCACAGGTCCACAGACTGCCTGCAAGATTACTCATCTACAATGCTTTTGAGAAACATGCTGGAAATTGTTTTAGATTCAAGGCATTTGACGCGCTCACGGGGAACGGCGGGACTAAGTGATCGATGACAAGGAAAAAATGTAAAGTTTTGAAAGAAATAAGCCATTTGCTTTTTTACTCCACCATCCAGAATTTATTTTTTTTAAATAGCTGCATTAAACAATGCCAGGGACTCCAAGGCTGCTTGTCCTGAATATCATAGTTCAAACTGTAATTGAGTTCAACACAAGTAACATTACTTAAGTATCCAATTAAACAAGACTTGTCTATTTACCTTACAGTTAAAACTAATCGCTCCAAAGTTCATTATTGGTGGGGGAAGGGGGGGGAAATTTCATCATTCAAATGATTTATTTCTGATGACTTAGTATTTACACTCAATAATTTAGTTCAAATAAACCACCTACTAATCTGGATGCCTCCACTTAAAACCCAGCTTCCATGATCGACAGTCTGGACAGATCTAATCGCAGGTTGCTTGGATAAAATTCCTTGCAGTGAATAGGTACTTAATCACTGCCACACTTGAGATGACTGTTAATTCAAGATACAACCCTTGCCACTGCTGTTTCGAGACAGTGGAATATTTGACAGTCCATCTTCAAGCTCCATAATCCTGTGCAAGACTGGCAGGAAGACACAGATGAGACGCTCTGTGTATCGCTGTATTTATTGATGGAGTGAAATCACAGCAGACAATTTATCTTGCTCTACTTCAGTGCGGGAAGCATTGGCGTGATGATCCTACAGAGCTAGTCATCATTTTTATTACCTGCTTAATATCTGAAATTTAAACTGATGGGGGCGTTTCCCTTGCTCCTAGGAGGAGTTCCCTTCTGATTATCCTGAGAAAATCCAATTTTTTCCCTCCTTCTTTTAAGACATGCAGTGTTCAGTTTAAGGATGAAACAAATACTTCAGAGCACCCTAGTCAAATTACAAATGTTTTCTGTTAGACACACATGGGTAAGCTAACTGACAATTTACAGGCAACTTCCTAAGTTTGAATATTCATTCGGAGACAGTTTTGCGGCACTCAAAGAGTGAGGACAAAATTCTTCTTTGAAGTCACCTCTTTCCACTGTACTGAAAACCGTGTCTTGTGTGTAAGGACGGCACACAGTGGTTATCTCACGGGATTAAAACTGATAATGACGGAACCCAGTGACCACAAACACCTGGTAACTAAATCCCTCCTTTGAACCGTCATAGATCGCCAGGTAGTAACAAGAAAAACACACAACATAAAAAGGCAAGTTTGATGCAGGTGCTGTTAACAAGAGATTCTCTGTTCCACAACTTATTAACAAAAACACAAAACACCCCCCCAAAAAACCCCCAAGCTGTCAGAAAAAGGCACAACTACTTTGCAAGAACATCCTGCTTCATCAGGAGGGTGAGGTGTAGGATGCCTCATTTACAAAGGCCAAATGAGCCTCCCAACAACATTTTTGTAGCCATTTCCTAATTTAAGTACTCTTCCTAGCCAAGTCATAACAAATACGCGATCTTTTACATCAGTGAAAAGATTTAATTTATACTCCCATGAACATCTTCCAGAATACACTTAGCATAATGAAGCAAACACAAGAAAACAGCATCACACACTAGAATCCACCCCCACCCACGACTTGGAACAGCAGAAAGACTAAACCATTAAGTTTGATCTTACGGACACATTTATAAATCCACTGAATTATAGATTTCTTGAAAAAGCACTTACCAGAAGACATGCTTTAATATGAAAGCATCTACTGCTCTCTTCCCTGATGCTGTATCAAATATACACAGGGAATTACTGAAACTGCCTTGAAAGCTTATCGTTTAATTCGATGAGCAACGCACGGTCCTGGGTCCTACTTACACATACCCCTTGGACAGAACGCAACCCTTTACAAGACACATCCCTCTCATCTGACAGAACAGATACCTAGGGGCAGTCCACATTAAGCAAATTCCAACTCTTCCACTTAGGGAATGCAATGCTTTGTGCCCAACTTCTGTTCTTAAGCCCTGAACTCAGTTAAGGCTTGTATCACAGTGTTTTTTACAACCTCTCCTGCAACTGTGTATTTTTAAATGCTTGTAAGGAAAACCTAGAGTCTGAGATGTACATCAAAGCAGACCGAAGGCTCTTCTACCTAAAGAAGTAATTATGAGATGGAAGTGCCTTTAGAAATCAACCTGCGGCTGATTTCTGGGCAAGAAATAAGAAATCATTCTCAAGGAAAAACAACAACAAAAGACTAGTGAAGCCGAAGCCACCGACTCCACAGGCACAGATCAAAGCACTTCAAAAATTAATGGAGAAAGAATGTGCTTTTTGCGACCTGCTATTGTATTCACCACGATCATAAACTAAGTCAGACGCCTACGTCTTTCCTGGACCTCCAGGTATGCTTGTAATTAAAGGCAAAAGCTCAAATCATTTTTCTTCTAAGGCAAAAAGTAAAACCTGTTTACTGGTCAACACAGCACCACGCGAGGTTGCTGACTGCAACCCTCCGAGCATCGTTGCCTCCAAGTACTCCCAGACGTCCAGGAAAAAACCACTGTCAACTTCAACACACGCTTAGAAGAACCCGTGTGGGGCCCAAACTCAAGTATGCAATAACTCAGCCAAAGGAACAACACACAACTGACCTAACGAGCCCAAGTCCCTAATAACCCGACTCCTAATAAGCTACAAATGGGAACTCTGCAGTTCAGACTCCAGTCTCTCCAGTTCTCCCAGACCACAGTGCCGAGGCAGGCGCTAGGCGTGCTCCCGGGCTCCAGCCACGAGCCAAACCCATCATCAGCCCAACAGCTCCGGCCCATTCCATGCCGCAGATCAGGGAACGGAGTGGATACGCACACTTACATACGAAGCCTAGACTTGCAATATCTGTTGGGGTTATCTGCTAAAGCTGCAATTTTCTAATTTTTTTGGTATTACTTTGGCACTATTTTGCTGTTACTGTTTGGTTAGCACACTCATATTTTCGCTTTATCTCTATACATACATATCTTATTTTTTTGACCGCAAATAGTTTCAAAAGTGCGGACTAAATCTCTGTACGAAAAAAACACACAGACTGATCTTGCTACAGGCTGTGTAGAGAATATGGGAAGTTCCTTTCTTTATCTGAAGTTGCCGTCATTTTCCTTTTCTAAAGGCAAAACGCGTTTAATACAGAAAAACATTTATACAGTTTTCAACTCCATACACCATTTGCTCAGGTGCCTAAAAATCTGCCTGCACTAAATAAAAATCTGCCTGCACTAAATACTGAGCAGCCAGCTTGAAAACTCCAGCTGCAAGATCCCAGGAGGGGGGGAAGAGCAGAGAGCTGCGCTGGTGCTCAGCGATCCCCGTGTCTGGTTTTTGGTTCAGCAGGCACCCGGTAAACTGCCCAACTGCTCCAGCCGCCCCAGCCCCTCCTCCATCTGAAATGGAAAAAAGCCCTTTTAATCTTCAAAGCACGGCCACAAGTCAATCTCAAACTTAGCATGCTTTTTAATTTTCTTTTTAATTATCCAGTTGGGAGAGTTATGCCCTCCTTGCTCGGTGACCTTTCATTCCTTCAAGATTATTTCAAGAAATCTTTCCTGGGAATAATCAGCAAACTTAACACCACTTGCAGAGGAAATGTTTCAAGGCTTCCAAGCGCTGAGGGGGAGAGACAGCACGATTCTTGGCATGCTTTTGCGCGGCAGCCTTTGCTGTGCTACATGGTACCCGCGGTTCTGCAGGCCAAGTGCCTTCTGGCTTCGGAGAGCCGCGAGCGCGGCCCCGACATCTGCTCAAACACCTTCCCAGAAGTCACTTGTCACCGCGCTGGGGTTTAGAGCCCCCGATTCCTCGCGTGAAGCCAACCTCCAAAACGGCAAGAGAATGTCGTCCTGCTGGAACTGGCAAAAGACAGAGCGCAAGCAGATCACCTACTGGTGCCACAGAGCAATGAAAGATGCTATTATTAATTACATTAGCAATAATAGATGCTATTATTACAACCGATAACTGTTGACTAACCGTTTGTCCCATGAGTTTTGGTCACCAAGCATCGCCTGGTTTCTCACAGCCACAGCCACGGGGGAAAATTAAGTCATTATTGCCATTAATGATTTTGAAGTTAAACCAGCAACTACTTACTCTCTGCCCACATACTAAACAACCGTATGCAACCCTGCATTTGATTCCCACACGTTAAGCCGACCAATTGCTAATTTATTAATTTCACAACAAGCCTGGAAGTGTTTATAGAGACAGGCTCGTGTTTAACCAGACTTGCTGGTTAACTTCCCGTCCTCGTGTTTCAGGCAGGCTTAGGTGAAAGTGTTTACATGCACAGCGATCACGGCTCACTTCCTTATAAATGCACATTTGTACGTCTCGCTCGCGGCTCAAGAAGCGAACGTGACACCACCGGTTCAGTCCTCTGACTCCACAGGGACAATTAGTAAAGACAGGAGGTAACCAGGACCTGTTGAAACCCAGCTGACATCTAACCTGCACGTCACAGAACACGTTACCCCTGGAGAGATGCAAGACGTAATTGAGCCCGACAGCTTTGAAGATTTTGCTCCATACGTAAGCAGTTAATTAAGACTGCATTAAATATATACTAATGCATTAAATACGCCCGCAAGCAACAAAACTGTTAAAGAAGGCTGGGTGAATTCTTTTCCAGCTGAAGTGACAGAAATGGAACAATCCACTGAACTGATTGCTCAGGAAAAGCACAAAAGTTATAATATTTTGACAGAGTTCACATTACTTCTAATAATATTTATGCCAACTAGAGTTTATTGAAGGAAAGCTTTTTCTTTTCAGCAAGACATGCCTTTTACAAAAAAGTATTTTGGCAACATTTAGTGGAATACTTTTTTGTGATTTTTGCCAGTAGAACAACCCTTTTTAACCAATATACTGTCGTTTCAGTATTGAACCTTACCGGTTTCTCCATCTTCAGGGCTCTTTTGCTGAAGTCTCTATGGCACTACTTAAATGTCTGTCTAGCACTACTTCAACAACAACAACAAAAAAATCGCAATCATTCTTACTTAATTGGCATTACTTAAAATGTGAGAATTCTTTGCTGCTGCTATTTGGAGTAATATCATTTAGGCATACATTTTGCCCTCAAACAAAATTTTCCATTTGAATAATTAAGAGGAGAAAAGACCAATACAGATAGAGACTCCTTTGAAGGTACCCACATGCTGTGCTTTCTCCGTAATAAATCTATTACCTGCCATTCAACAAAACATTATCTGTCACAACAGCCTCCAGAACAAAAACAGTAATTAGACTCGGATCTTAATACACTCAGCGCACTGTTCCATGGTCTACGATTCAGCGGGTTTCCAAAGCAAGGAACAGTGCGCCTAAGCGAGATTAAAAATTGGGCTAATACTGATCATAAAATCTTTACCAAAACCAAAGAGCCAAGGAGGAGAGCTCAGATAATACTTTGGGTTTAGGCTCATTTAAACTAAGAAACTTAGTAGAAGGCTTAATTGACAGCTTTGCTTGATTCGATTGTGCCTTATTAGGCATCTTCATGAAAAGCATTAAACGCGTTTGATCCCTTCCAAAGGAGAGGAAGACTCATTAGCGATGGATGTTTACAAGTACTGGGGGCTCAAGATTACGGGACTTCTTCCCCTTCTGCAGAAGAGGCTTTTTAGATCTCTGCTTTCAGGAGAAGGATCACGTACCGTCTCCGAAAGAGCTCAGGCTTCCATCCTTTGCTGTTTCGGATATTTGCAAACAAGACAGACGGACAATGAAAATGTCAGCTCATTTGAAAGCCTGATCCTAAAGATCCAACCGACCTCAATACGCAACTAGCAATCCAGGAAAATCCAAGCCATAGGGCCAGCCAACACTGAAAGATTATTATTTTTACCAAGCCAGATTTTCGGTTTGCTGTGTTCTGAAATAAATACAGCAGAAATCGAGCTGTTCCCTTTCAATTTTCAATCTCTGGCTAAAGCAAATAAATAGATAGATACCTTACTACAACAAAAACATAACACACTGGTATTAAAAAAAATAGCCACCCCCTCCTGCACATGATTTTTTTTGTTTGAGTTTTAAAAGCACCTACTAGTAAACTGAAATAAACTACAGGTAACCAACAGGTGTCCTAGTCTGAATAAACCACAACAGAGCCCTATAAAATTGTATCGATAATAACTATTATGCTCAGCATGATCTCCCCGAATTCTGCACACAAAATTAAACAGTACCCACGCAATTAAATACTTCCAATGTCAGCAAACAACTGATAACTGCTATCGTTCCCATGTACGGAAGGACACAGAAGAGTATGACAGTACTGCAATTCTGTCTGGCAGTCTGATCCTCCAGAATAGGGACCTGGGGCTCCAGCTTCTTCCTTGTCAGGCTAAATCCCAATTATTCCTCAGTTTTGGCCTTTGCACAATGAAACACTCATTGGGAAACCATAGTCTTGAAACTTTTTTTTAAAAAAAATCCAATCTGTTAAAATATGACCAAGCAAATGCTTTTTGCATGGGTACATCTAGTCAAGTTTCAGATACAATTCATTTTGTATTAGAAAGGGCAAGTAATAAACAGAGCAAAAAATGCAGAATTTATCCTTTTTTTCCCTGTCATAGGGATTCAAAGACTCCGGAGAAATTCAAACCTTATCACAGCACAGTCCGTTAAGTGCTATTAGCTCTGGGACACTGTCATTTTATACAGCCCCAAAAAAATAAGAGAGAGATTGCTAACTTTGCAGTGCAGCGTTTTATTTCCATTCTAAGCTCCTAAATAAAAAGTGAAAGTCGTCACATGGAGTCACATGCCTGTTTTTATGAGATACTTATATGACCTTGAATGCTGATAAGAACATATGTGCACTTTTTTTTTCTTTAAAAGCACAACAAAACAGCAACACTGAGCTACGCGCGTAAAAAAGACAATACAGTAAGTGATAAAAGGAATGAGGCCAGACAAAAACAAACCACCTTTCAGATCACTAGTTCTGTGCTAGCAAAAAAGGAAGGAGTGTTCAATAAAGATGAGCTTAATCAAGGACTTCCAGCATTTTATTCCCATTGCTAACGCCCGGTCAACGACGCCATCCAGAGCACTGGGAGACTGGGATAAATTCCCTGCTGGCACATTAACCACCTCATCATATAAACACAGGCAAGAGTACACTTAATAGACCGAGTGTTTAAGGTGTTCCTATTAAAGCTTCCGAACTGCAATTTATTCTCTTAACTTTTACAATCTTACAAGCACACTAATAGCCAGCATACCACTAAAATAGGCCTTATAGCCCTAGGCTGCCATTTCACGGCCATGCAAAATAAGAGTAAATCCAATTAAAATGTGTTGCTACATTTAGAGCCCAAACTACTCAAAGCATCCACACACGAGGTTAATGCCCAGGAATGTTAAGTGCATAAACCCCCCCTGAAGTCACTTTTTACTTACTTTCCTGCTACGCCAGCACTGCTGTCTACCGTGAGTTCTCAAAATGCTCCAGCCAACTGCCCCAATGACACTGCAATAGTTTGAGTCAAAAATAAATTCAGACAAAAAACTGGGGGGACACGGATTCGAAATCTGCTCGGTGAGTCACTACAGTTCAAAACAGTCAAAACCAAAATAATGGTGAGTCAATCTCTCCTTCACCATTTATACTAATTTGAGCCCGTACTTCAAGCCATTTTAATCTAAAGCAAGTGTAAAGGAAACGGGCGATGAATTAAAACAGTCCTTTCTCTCACGAAGGAGATAACAAGCAAATGCTGGTTAAATCCAAACATGCACAGTTAAGTTCAGTTACTGCTTTCATACCACACCGAGCCTAAAACTTCAAAAATCCTTACAGGTACCGTGCTACTACTTAGAGCTCCTCAAACACCACAATTACAACAGGACTAATCTGTTCCCATCTGCTCCTAAAAATACAACTATCAGACAGAGCTTGTTTTCTCTGGCATTTTGCTGACGCAAGTACAAGATCAAAACATCTCTCATTCAGAGAAGAAAGATTTATCAGTCTCCATAATACACAAGCTAAAATCCAGTTATACCATCATTCTAAGGGGCACGTGACACACTCTTACCAGTACACATCGATTTTATTACATGCTTAGTAACACAGGTTTTGGGGAAGAATAAAATATCCTGGCTGCCTGAATGCAGCGAGAAAAAAAATTCTGGAAATTCCCTTTCACCAGAATAGGACAAAGTTTATTTTAAAAAAACCTGCTTCAGGAGAGTATAAAGAAAATAAAAGTAAGACCAGATACTTGGACGGTAAGTGCATTCCCTCCCCGCCCTCCATAACCAGCACTTTCATCTCCTGGCCTGAGAACTGAGACCTAAGGAGATTCAGATCATTGAATTTCTAATTATAAACCCGTTAAAGGCTAGTTTTACAATTACCTCAAGCCCAGCCACTCCTCTGCAAATAATAAACGGAGTTGTCGGATAGGAACAAAGAGTATTTCAATATGTTCCCGCCGCGCACGATGGAGACAACCAAAACGCGTGGTTTGGGGCTCACCGGCAGCAGCCTCGCTGGGACCTCGGCGCTCAATTCAGCCTTCCCCAAACCAACCCAGGATTTTCAAACCCCGCTCGGCCCAACCCTACGCCAGGGCCACGGCAGAGCCAAGGGAAGAGTCACAGCTCTCTGCAGACCCAAGTAACGATGATTCACTATTTACTAGACTGATGACAACATTCAGTACCAAAAAATAAGTTCATCAAACCTCTGAGCGTGCACTGGATGAGAAAACCATGGGAGACACGTAGCGCCTCGCCAGGCACACCGCATTCCTGGTGCCAGGCACATTTGTACTGCTATGTTTAGCAACAGAAATGGCCAAAATTAATGTTGAGTGCAAGGAATAAAACTAAAGCAGGAGGCTTCTTAACTAGAAGACTAGTTCTCCCTCCTACTTCCTCTCCCCACCAAGTGCCAGTGATGTCTCAACACTCCAATTCCCTTTCCCAAGAAGGTGGTTCTTACTCCTTTCGTGGCCAAATTACCATGGCAAGAAATCCACATTTAGATTCATCTCTAACAGAAGAGCCTTCAAATAGCAGACATTTCCTTCCCATAACCTGAAAATAGCCAAATATCATCAGATTTCTTTTCTGCCTTCAAATAAACATTGTCATAAGACAGCTCATAACAGCTAAAAATATTTAGCCATAAAGAAAATATGCTCCCTAGCACTGATAGAAGTATTATGTGCGGTACCACGAAGTCAGCACGATGTCTTCATGCCCTTCACCCCTGGGAATGGCTAGAGAACATGGCAAACAGCTTTCACTTTAAGTGATTTATTTTATTCTGGCCTTACACTACATCATGATGCATCTCTCCTTACTCTTCCCAATTGTCAATATTTTCTTCCTCCAGCTTTTAAGTAAAATAAAACACACTGTAACAGCTGCCAGACCGTTTCACGACCACTAAAGCTTCATAAATAAGAACACTTTATACAAATAAATTTTTCCAGCAATACATGAACCATCATCTTCAATGGAAGAAAAACCGTTCATTCTGTGCAGCCACCTGCATTCTCTCTGGTAAGGATAAATGCATATGGAAGCGCTCAAAAGTAAAATAAATGTATTGAAGAAATGCCCCCATAGAATCTTTTCAGGCTTGAGTTTTCTCACTCTTCTTCTTCCCTGGTTCACACTAAGACACTGACAGGAACAGCTACAACAGCAGAACCAGATCTGCCAAAACCCACCTTGCGAGGGACACTGGTTTGTAAACGGCAATGAACTGGAATAGCTCCCCGAGGCTGCCAGCTGACTTCCCCCTGTGCACACTCAGGGATCAGCAGAGGTTCAGGTCAGGTCATTAGAGCAGCTTCACAGCCACTTCTGGAGGAATCCATACTGAAGATGGGTCAAGTTTCACCCATTTAGTTTTCAACCGTCTCCAATCCGCCTAAACAGCACCACAAAGCCACTTCATAGCATGATAAGAAAGTCCATTATATTGAGGAAGCAGTAAGAAAAAGAAAACAAGAAACATACTGACAGAATCAAAGCAAGAAAACTCAACTTGCTTTAATTTAAAAACTTTTGAAATGGTAACTGCATAGAAATGCAGCATCTTCTACAGAATCTTCTAAACAAATGTGGGGAAAATCCATAACCATAAAGTTTTCTGTTAGGAAAAAAAAAAAGTAATAATCCTCAAACACTGCCATTATCTTAAGCTCCCTCTGAAGAAAAAGAGTCTCCAACCAAATAATACCAACAAAGACACGACTTTTATTTCCCCACTGGAATTCAGCTCGCTCTTAGCTTCTACTACAGAAGACAGAAATTCTCATATTAGCAGTCTCAAAAAAATTACCCGTTCCAGATACACCGCTCCGTACAGCTTCAGGGACATACACACATGGCTACTCGAGGCCCGGGGTGGGTGAGGAGCCGGTAAAAATTCTCCAAACAGATCTGGCGTCAATATAAAAGCAAAGCTTTTGTGTGCCAACCCCAAAAAAGCTCCCTGACCATAGAGGGGTCCCAGCACCACCGAGGGGTCACGGCAAGGCTGGGAGCACGCAGCCAGTGATGGATGGGGGCTGCTTAAATTGGTGCTGTCGCCAAAAGAAACAATCATCAACCTGCAGCCCAAATTACCCGTTAAGCCGTTTTTCCCTCAGATTTGTTTCCGTACTGGAGATGCAGAACAAGCAACAGGCCTGTTATTTCCATCCTTAACTCCTTCCTGTAGCCCCAGCTCTAACAAGAAATTTTCAACTCCTCTTTGCATCTTTACTAAAGCCAAAGGCTGGTTTAAATCCTTGATAAAAATCTTAGGGCTTGTTTAACCTCATTGCTAGCCAGAGGTTGAATTTCTTCCAGTGCATCTCCATGCTAATACTGCTCCAATGTCAGGCTCTCTGGATCACGACTCGCAGCTAGGAGTGGGGCTGTAAGAGCTCACCAACTACTAATCCAATTGTTCTACATATCTCAAGGATTATTTTCCCGTTTACCTGAGCTACTTGTTGCAATAATCCTTTATCTCCAGCGAGATCACCAGGCAGATGGAGGTGTGCAGCCTTACGTCCAGCTCTGGCAGCACATCAGTAGCTAATGGTCTAGTATTTGTTCTGCTTCTCTGCTGGGTTTTACAGCCTACATCAAACTCCAGCTGCCACTAAAACCACTGCCCAAACCAGCTTTTTAAAAAAAAAAAAAAATAGAAAAAGCTTAAACTGGGTAATTTAAAGATTGCCTAAGTATGGCAGTGCTGCACTGCAGTGAGGACACACAGACGTTCAGCTCCCTGTGAAAAAACGAGCATTTGGTAGTTTGATTTCAGCTGGTCAAGTTCAACAGCAACCGGGAGCCCAGCATTTACCTGGCACTGAACTCAGTCAGCTGCACGGGGCGAACGACGAGATGGAAAAAATTATCAGGCGAGGTCTTTACCTCGTCTTAAATCCATCTGGGGTTGCCCTTTCCTGCCAGAATCTTCCACCGGCCCTGCCTGCAGCTCCGCTGGGGGCCGGCCCCGCCGGCGCTGACCTGGGCAGGTTAAGGGACCCCGAAGGGTAATTAAGCGTCTAATTGTCTGCAAAATGACGGCGATGGCTCCAAAAGGAGAGGGCAGGGATGGAAGTGTGCAAGCCCCTGCCTGCGTGCCCATCTCTTACCAAAAAAAGAGGCAAAATACGCGATCAGCAGATCCGCACGATGCGGGCAGGCGGCCAGGTATGGAAACCCAACGTCCAGCAGCTTTGGTCGGGCATTTCCCTGCANGCTCCGTCTGGGGGGGCCCCGCCACGGCCCCCGGGAAAATGGCGCTCGCCTGCAGTCGCTGCAGGCCGCCGCCAGCCNGGAATTAAATAATTAAAAACCAGGCGATCTCAATAGAGCGGAGGAAAAAACACCCCCCCAGGGATGGCTGCCGGGGGGGGCTCTGCCTCCCGGGGCAGGTGATGCCGCCGCAGGTGCCACCTCAGCCGTGCCCCGTCCCCGCCGCGGGCCGCGCCGAGCCGCGACACGCCGGCACGGTGCCCACGGAAGCCTTTAACATATAAATATGAAATAAAAGGGAAAGGAGGAGAGAGGTGCGGGCGGCGCAGGAGCCCGCGCGGCCAAGGTGAACCGCGGCCGGGCAACATGGTGGAGGCTGCGGGGGGGCAGCGACCCACCTCCCCGGGAGGAGGAAGGGGCGAGCC
>VZSF01006170.1:0-23317 GCA_013398295.1 Chionis minor | reverse complement strand
TCTGAGGCGGCGGCGGAGGCCGGGATGGAGGTGACAGCAGGCGGGAGGCGAGCGCGGCGGCCGCGGCCGGCTGAAGGAAGAGCGCGGCGGGGGAGGCGGCGCCGCCGCCCGCCCTAAGGGAGAACCCTCGGCGGCGCGAGAAGGAGGACGGGGCTCACCTGCCATAGCGGGCGGAGGGCGGCAATGGCGCTGGGGGCTGCGGCTCCGCTCCGGCNAAAAAAAAAAAAAAAGACATGTGGACATCTCCACCACACTCATCCCTCCTCCTAAAATACCACTTTTGGGAGATTTTCAGTTTTCTGGCCGGGGGGAACGGGGCAAACCAGCCACCATCTCCCGGCAGCACGTGGACGTGGGTGTTTCCACCGGCCGCTTGGAGACCCCGCACCACGGATGGATGCCGCCTCTCGCGTCCCTCTCGGCAAAGCCTCCAGCTCCTGACGGGTTTTGATAACGGTAACTCGCTTTAATTCGGCTTCGGCCCTTGCCGGTGCGTGCGGTTTTCAGCCATGGCGGGAGCTAGCCGGCTCACAAAACCTTTTGCCGTTCCACACTTTTCCGGGGAGCCGGGGTTGAACCCTCGCAGTCGCCTCCGGTAATTTGTAGCTTTTCTCCCTCACCGAAGCCATGCCACAAACATCAGCCTGCTAACTTACAGTAGGTGTCCTTGAGATAATATTGACTGATGCCGAGCTTTCCCCCCCCCAGCCCCCTTTGTTATTTGATTAAGGTGCGTCGTAGCTGTCAGTCGATAGTGAAGCCTGTGCTGCCCGGACCAGTGACGCTAATTGTAATCCATTGCATCATTTTACCCAGACCTGCAATTCTTTGTTGATCTTCCAGGTCTTTGCCTTAATAGTTGCTGTTTGCCTAGAGTTCGGCTACCGGGAATGTTTACCCAGTATTTGTTGGCCAGCTGTCCAACCCCTTCCATCCTGCCAACCCTATAAAGAGGGTTTCATCAGATCCCCTTAAAATTAAAACCCAGGAGCTTATTTTAAGACCATAGACCCTACGAGGCCTCTGAAGCATTTGTGCTTCTTATCCTCACGCATCATTTTTTCCACATTCACTGCAATACTCCCCTTGTTAAGCTTCTAAAAGGCTTTCAGATGAACCATATGGAGAAGTATATAGGACACAGATAAGTCACAACGCACCTCTCCTCCTGCTCGAGATTATGAATATCGATCCCTTCGCATTATTCAATGCCTGGCCTGGTCCCAAACATATACATAGAGTTAGTGCAGCTTTTAAATGTTACTGGCCTTTGTTTGTTAGGGCAGAGGAGCACGGAGCCGTGATGTAAGGGACATTTTAGTAACGTAAGATTGATTGAGACTGCAGCAGTTTCGCCGTTGACAGGAGTTTGTACAGGAAGATGGATCGCACGTATTCAGTGATGCAGTCTCCCTACGTGGGCTTCCTGTGTTCAGAAATCATCGGCAGAGACAGCGCGCTCTATTTTCTTAAGTGTTATAATTTTCTAATCTGCCCTCCCACAGTGGAAGACGGCAGAGCGAAATACGGGTAACACAGCAAGAGATCCGCACGCGGGAAGTTCAGACACGTGCATCAGTCAGATTGAAATTTAACAGATAAAGAGGCCTCGGGGTCGCGGTAATCCCAAGGATAAGCAGGGGAAAGATGATAAAAGTGGATTTAGCACTCCAAGAATTGAATTTGACATAGGTAGACCCCCTGGAATCCCAGGCTCAAACCCCGCAAAACATTTTTCAGGCCTTTGTTGCTCTTAAACAGATAAATTAAATTACCTTCCAGGTGGCCTCCCATACTGTCAAGTTTCAGAAAACACCCCAGCATTTCACTTGTTCAGGGAGCCAGAGGCCATTTTATGTTGTCACGCCGTCCAGCTCTAAAAATAAAAATATTTTTGCTGGGATTATTGGCATTTGTAATTATTAAAATGTAGTGAAGAACCATGAGGTATTTATAAAAGCATCCAGTCACTTTTTGCCTGAAGTATAATATACACTTTTTACAGGAGTATAAAAAAGTTGGAAGAATCAGAGACACAGGATGTGCGTGGGGGTGCACGTCCTTCATGACAGTACCACCAAGAGAAATTAGCAGCCGTTAATCATCTAGTGTGCAGACCTTCAGATCCCAAAGGAGACACCTCAACTTTGTTGTTTTCTGTTCTTTGCCACATCTAATCTAGGAGATTATCTGAGCTCCTCAAGGATGGCTCAGGCACTTACCTGAAGAGGTGAGGTGTTGCTGCATCCAGAGAGTCACAATTGAAGGTTTATGCCAGTCTTCCCAATTCAAGCAGCGTAAAATACCGGTCCATTGGAAACATATAGCCTGAATTCCTCCTGAAATTGCCCTAACCGGCCTCAATTCCCGTAACATTGACTTTCTTCAGGGAAGATTACAGCCCTGCAGCCCCAGTTCCTCCCTCTGTTCTTTGTACTAATCAGCCATTATGCTTACTTTTGTAATGCAGGATAAATATTATAGTATTAATGTAATCACAGTAGTAACGATTAAAGAGTGCATGAGCAAATAGTGCCTGGTGATATTTGCCAGCCTGACTCACTGCAGCATCTCCCCAAGAGCGTGCAAGTAGGGACTTGGGTTTGTGGTGAGGTTGTGCCCGTGGGGAGATAAAGTCTCCAGTAAGGAGATGCTGTTGTGGGACAGCCAAGCCTTTAACCTGGGCTGCACGTCCTTCTCTGCAGCCAGAGACCGCAGGATTATTGCGATAGTCTGAGCTGACTTTTCATGAGGACCTTCCCCGAGCATGCCAGCTTTGTTTTGTTTGTTTCTTCATGGCTCTGTGCAAATAAAATAGTAAGGCCAGGACTACAGAAGGTCAGGGTTTTCTTGAGATGCAGCATGTACGTTACTGGCATAAATTTAAACGCTGAAGTGTTTTTGGCCGGTATCTCTTCTGTTTACTCAACTTTCCATTTTAAACCAAAGCATTGCCTCAATGGGGACGCGAGTCGTTGATCCGAGTACAGGATCTCCAAAAGACCAAATCAAAACTTCACATCCACTTATATATCCAGAGATGGTTGGTTTGGATCTGGGATCCATAGCTCATTTCCAATTCCCTGTCTTGTTTCCTTGGTGTGGTTTTTGGTCAGGGTTGGGGGTTTTTTTATTTAACAACGTAAAACAAGAAAATAAAAAAATAGTTTGCCTCACATCAGATTAACACTTTTTTATGTGAATCCCACGGATGGAGTCCAGGAGTTAAGAACAACCCAGCGCACGTGTATATGGATAACAGGAATACCTTTTACTGGATTACAGAAAATAAAAATGAACCCCCTGGTATTTCAAGAGCTGCCTAGGAGATGAAAGAAAACTCCCCAAGAAAAGGCAAAAAATTTAGCAACTCACCAGCAGTGATGTTTTTGCTTCTTTCTCTGGAATATGGAGTAGTAACTGTAAGGGGATGAGAATACCGAGCTGGGCAGCCCCTGGGTTTCTATTCTACAAGGCAAAGACAGCGAGAGCGAATAACCCTTCTTAAAAAATGCTGTCTACCACCACCTAGTGGAAAACACCACTTCAGGTTCCTTGACCTACATAAACTCATAGTTTATCTTGGGGACAGTCATGACTTGGTTGCTGTTCCATGTCCCCCAAACGTTACAAAGAAATAGAGTTAGCAAAAAAATTATTTCTTTCTAAGAACTGTTTCTAAAACGGAACAACATACTTCCCGGTCTGTCATCTGAGCTAAATCCTCAGTTTTGTCATCTGCAAAATGGAGGGAGGGAGACCCAGGAAGAATTTTATGAAGTTTAATTAGTGCAAAGTGCTCTTAATAGCAAACAGGGCTTTTAGTCCAAGGATCTCAGGCTGCTTTGGTCCAAGTACTCAAATTACTGAGGCTTCAGTCAGCGATCCAAGAGGCAGATGTACTGCTGCACTTGCTGTATCCAAAGATAAATAGCAGGGGCTGCAAAGTTACAGTCGCCTCAAGTCACATAATAAATCAATAGGTGAGCAGGAGAACAAAAAATCCTAATAGTTGCAGAATTTTTGGATCCCTGCTGTTCGTGTCAAGATGGTTTTACCTCCGGTAGCTTTTGGAGAGAGGAGACCTTCCTTCACCTTTGTATATGCAAATTATTTAGTAAATGGAGACCAGATTCTGGCAGCCAGCACAGTACAACCGACCCCGAACGGGTTCCCGTGCTTCTCGCTATAGCGTGGCTCAGACCACAGTGGCCTCACGGTATTCACCCAAATGTCATCAGTGAATCTAGGGAAGGCAGAGCGATAAAGAACTCTTCCAGTAACGCTAACTCAACTGGACAGCTCATGCTTTGGATGAGAAGCTAATTTTCTTGATGCTGTTATGTCTGGAACCTCAGGGGCTGCACCAAACAGATGAGGTTTAACTTGCTGAGTCAGGAGTAAGGCGGAGATGGGCTTAGTCACCTCTTGGAGCTCATTCCCAGTCCTCTTTTCAAAAGCAGAGCCCCTGAAATTACCCAAGGGAGAGTCCTTACATCTGGGGAAGAGTGGGAGCAGGAGGGGCCAGGGAATCAGCATGCATTTATCCTCTTTTTCTCCCAGGTTCTGGTTGCCAGAACTGCTGAACGGCTGGAGCCGCATCTCCTGACACTGGGCGCTTGTGGCAGCAGAACGGGCACGGCAAGAGCCCGCGGCTGGCAGCTCCTGGCAGTCCTGCTGTGCCGCTGCACATTGACACTGGTGTTTTGCTGGCAGCCGCCCGGCAGGCGCAGCCCGTGTCATCGGGAGAGGTGCTCTCCGAGCGGGGGACAAGCTGGGGTGGCCACCTCGCATTGCGTTCACGCGTGGCCGTTGCTCAAAGCTGCGGCAATAAATGGCAGCTTCTGTCGACAGATGCCTATAGGCAGGACCAGAACAACTCATTTCCACTTAAGATACTTCCAAAAGGGCGCGGACATGGTGCACAAGATCACTTTTAAGTCCATTAGGGGAATTTTGTAGCACAGAATAAAGCAGGTTTTCTTAAGCTGCCTCCGCTGCGAGTTCAAACGAAGGTCCTTTGCTTTGCAAAGAACAGGCAGCAGCACCCTTGCGGTTGGTTACTCCTATCTCAGCAGGGAACGGAGAGCAGAGAGAATCCCCGTTTTAACCTCTCCTCGCCTGAGCCCACTTGCAAACGATTCCGAAAGAACATCCACAATGTGCTGAGAGAGGAAGGATGGTCTTGGATGTGGTCGTTACGTTCATCCACTGCCTCCCCGTGACTCGTCTAATCCCTCGCGTGCGCACGTAGCAGCAAAAACACACCGCGATGTCAGGAACGACAGAAAAATGATTGCTGCGGAATCAACCTCCTCTAGCAAACGGCGAAAGGGAAAATAAATGAGGGTGGTTCTGAGGCACGCGTTAGAGATGGGAGCAGGCAGCACCGCAGCAAGCCCTCTGCAGAGCTGCTTCTGAAAAGGAACCGGCCGAATCACGCTGGGCAGACGCCGGGAATCGTCATCCACACACAGCTAGAAAAAGAAGAACTCCCCGAGGCGAGAGGGGGAACTGGGCCTAACGCAAAGCCCAACGGGCAAATGGAGAGCTGGAAGCCGTCCGTGGCAATGCTTTTCAGTTCCTTCTCCCCCTGACAGCTGAGCTACCGCTCCTCACAGGAGCACACACCAGGCAATTATAGCAGGCGCGGATGCCACAGGGCTGGACAGGCTCACTATTTATAGTTCCCTACCCACAGAGCTGTCCCCTGCGCCCGCACACAGGTTAAGGTACAGGCCATGCCCCGAAGGACTCGCCGTCTAAATAAAAATAGAAATAAAAAGAACCAGGAGCCCCTTTTATGATGAGAGCCAAGACTCGGAGATGAAGGGATAAAAAGGAGATCCACAGGGATAAAAAGGAAATCCACAGCGGAGCCTGGGACAAAGAGACTCCCCTGCAAATTGCCGTTTATTTTGTTAACTCCTTCCCTGCCTGAAGTGCCACCTCTCCACTGCTCATAATCGGCGCCAAACGGTCTGACGCAGCGTCACTGAAGTGTTCTTGCAAGCTCTGGCCCATCTTCCCACTGTTAAATTATCTTCCCCACCTAGAGCAGCGGTGGGAGAAGGGATATGCGCCTGCCCTCAACTCCCTCAGGAGAGCGGGGCCCGTGTGCCATTGGCAGGGTGGGAAGCATCGGACCAGGACAGCATCCCGGAGCGCTGAGCCTGCTAACGGGACGACACGCTCCCGGGAGCGGAGCAGGCTGCCAGCTTCGAGGGTTCGGCGCCTCGGCCGGCAAAGGTAGTCTCCTTTGTTTCACACGGGGGATTAAAACCCGAGCTGTTTGTAAGCTGAACTTTGAACTGTCTTCTTAGCAGTCTGAAACGCGGTCACCCAACAAAGACAAACCTTTACAAACACATTTTTTGTGTTTGAAGTTGGAGACCGTCCACTGGCCTATTTTTAGCCATGCATTTGAACTGGCCCCGCAACAGTCCTGGCTCTGTTCTCATGCAGTAAAGTGCAGAGAGGATTCACTTGACCTGCGGTATCAAACACAGAGAAAATAAGACATTTGTCTGGAAAAGAACTACCCAAAATAGCAGGGAAGTAGTCATGCCGTGACGTGAACTGTTAGCCTTGAGAGACAAGAAAAATGAATATTACAGGAGCCGGTAGACTTTTTCTAATAACGTTAACGAAAACAACTGCTAGAAAATTATTGGTGATGCTAATTAGTATTTGTAGGTTTACGGACCTGAGATCTTTCCCTGTTACACTAAATACACTACACATGTGAGAGTAAGAAATAGTCCTTGCTGAGGGGAGTTCGCAGCTCTCTTCATGATACTTTCTAAATCCACCTGACTTTTCCTTTGCTAAACACGGCTTTTAGCTCAGAAACTGGTGCTCTTGCATGAGCGAACCCTCCCCCGGCCGCTGGGTGTTGGGCGATGGGTGACCACTCGGTGTTCACCGTGATGGAACAGCGTATGCCGAATGCAAGCGAGCATCGGGATGGAGCCCAATGGAAACGCTGCATCTTATCTGACAGGTCAGCGGGAGGGAGAGGAATTATTTGCCCTGGTAACAGCGCATGGAAGAGCACAGAGGTGGGGGGTAGGACGCATTTGCCAGCATCTCATATTCCCTAAACTTTTTATAGCCCCTCATTAGGCTTTGCAACATTCTAGAGTGGACAGTTATTACTATATTCATTTTCCGTCTCTCCCCTCCTCCAAGAAGCTGGAGAAAGAGCCCCGAAGACCTGACCATGGATGTATTAACTTCCCACCATCACGTCAGCAAGACCATACGCACCACGCGTTTCCCACTGACAGGGAAAGAAAGGTTAAAACCTTGCATGACAAGTTAACAGCATGATTTGCAGCACCAGCTTAAATAAATGGTTGCAGGCACGAAAGACTAGTAGGCAGCTAATCCTTTAAAGACTTAAGAGCAGCTACTACTTCAGTCCAAGTAAATATTTCAAAATAAAGTTAATTAGTGGTGACTAGTAGATTTTTTTTTCCCCCTTCGTTTCAACAGCCCAAGCTGAAATGGTGATTCCTCCATGGAACTTGGGCTTTCAGTGCCAAAACTGCTTCGCAGGAGGAAAAAGAGGCCTCTCAAAGAAGATTGATGGCACTTTTGTTCCTTACGGTAATTGCGGCAGGACGGGAAGAGCTCGAGACGAACCTCGCAGGTCTGTGTCACTGTCAAGGGGACGAGCTCCAAGAGCCGCCTTTGTGCTGCTCCAGACACGCAGGACAGGACCGTACCCAGCAGCATCACGGTACGGGGGAAGGAAATGTTCCCATCCTGACTCCTGTCATAAGGAAGCTCTATCCATGCAGGCCACGACACAGACCACCTATTAACTGCCTTCCTGCCAATTAAAAGAAGTTTCTTAACACCTTCCCAGACGCTGTGAAAGCAGGGAAGAACGGCCTTAAGGTAACAAGTACCTCATCAGCGCAAACCACGCTCTGCCTCAGCCTGGAGAAGCAAAACAGTCAATGAAATCATTTGGAAACAATCATTTGTAATCCACAATTAAGCTTTTTTCCCAAGGTTTGGTTTGTTTTTTTTTTTCTTTTTTCCGCCTGACCCTTGGCTCCATCTCAGAACAAAGGCACTTCTCTTGGGAGGGAGGAATCTGCCGTGACCCACTGAACTGTCTGGACTATTTTTAGTTAAATCCAGCATTCCTAAAAACCTCAAGTTGCTTGTGTATTAAGGAAGGGGAAGGGAAACCCTGCGAACGTGCACCTCCACGTTTCCCCCGGGGAGCGCGGAACACAGAACGCCAGTGGCTTTCCAGCATGAAATACAAGCTGGGCTGAACGCAGAGCCCTGGGAAAAAGGCAAAGAACGTGTCAGCAGGTAGAGAGGGCAGAGAACGAGGCCGGCATCGCTGACTTCCCCGCGCTGGGAGAGGCAAACCAGAGGGCTCTGCCAGCGGGTGGGAGGCCAGAGAGATCCCAGGGCCGGGAAATTTGCACTTACCCCTCGACCTGACGAGCTGCAGCTCCAGCAGACAGCGATCGGGAAAAGCGCCAAGTGGAAAGGCCGGATCAGCCGAGGAGCCGTGGAGGTGGCGTTGCAGGTAGAGGTCTTGCTGGGAAGAGCAGGACCAGCACCCCAAGGGAAGGCTGAAGGAGCGGCCGAGGGAGAGGCAGAAGATGTGAGGGGTGGTTGTGCGAATGAGCCGATCCCTGGGACTTTTAAGGACAAGGCACGAGGGGGAGGAGTGTGGAGAGAGCCCGGAGAAACTCCTTTAGACCACGGCGTAAGCGGAGCGTGGCACAAATCTGATTAGAAGGGACAGTCCTGTTGTGCCGAGTCATTTCTTCCTGCCCTGCAGGGTTTTTACGTCGTCTTTTATGCTAAGCAAGATCCATATTGCTGCAAGAGCAGCAAGTGTAGCACTGAGCCTTGCAGTGGCAAATGTTGCTGAATTTGGCTAATTGGAGTTGACAGACAGAAAGCAAAGCCCAACCACATGGGCAGCTCTCAAGTGTTCCTGCATCACAGGTACCAGGAAAGCAGCATTTGTTTTATGGTTATATTTATAGCAGAAGGGTCGTGTCCAGCCTGCTCCAAGTGAGTCATCACACTCTCTCTCCCCCATCTCCGCAGATGTTTCACAAGACTTCTACTAAAATATTTTCAGGACTAAGATGAGTAACCTGCTGCCCAGCCCAGCCTCCTTACGACAGCCCGGCTCTGCAGACAAACAGTACAACACCCGGCCAGGCCTCGGGGACGAGGTTATCGAAAGAGTGAAAGGAAATACAAATCATCACGGAGAAAAAAAAGCTCAAGTTTCCTCTTGCTGCATCACCGCGGGACCAGCGATGAGCCTTGCTCTTCTCCCCATCCCAAGAACTTCCACCAGAATGATTCTCCGGCATTCTCCGTGGAGAATCTCAGCGAGAAGGATCAACAGCAATGCCAAAAAACCATATACAGAACAGGTCAAGTTGCTGCCTGGAGTACCTACACCCCCTTTTCCAGGATCGGACTGCAGCGCCTGTGGCTGCTTCCCTAGGAAGGGAATGATGTCTCTTTACAAGGCTCTTAGTATGGAGAGATGCCAGATCACGAGCCTGTAAGGAACACAACGTCGCTGGCTCCACAAACCTTGAAAAACAACGAATTGAGAGCCCGGGACAGGGTGATAAACCCTTCAGGGCTGCGGCTCCACCTGGACCCAAGGCTCACAGTCTCTGGGCTGGTGAAATTCCTGACTGCTCCATCACATCACGCAATCCACAGAAGTACAATTTCCACCTCTTCGAGGGCTTATTAGAACCGTTTGCACAACACTTTGGATAATTCTGGCTTTTCCTATTGCTCCTTTCCGCTGCTGAGTTTATCTCCATCCCTCCCATTTTTGCCACGGGGTGCAGAGCGCCCCCTTCAGGCAGGCATCCTTCTGCAGGCTCTCCCAACACGGCCTTAGCCATGACCTTGGAGACGCAGTGCTGGACGCGATTCTTGCTATAAACCCTCGCCGTCTCCAGCCTCATCCAGTGCCCGAGCCGGCAGGGACCACCTTTGAGCAGCGTCTCCGGGTGCGAAGCCTCTCCTGGAAGCCCACTGAGGTCCCTCAGCCAGCGTGGGGGCAGCGGGTTGACTCCTGAGCTCTGCACTTGAATGTCACCGCTTGGTGACAAGTCTGCTGCCCGACTTCCCTTCCCAAAGGAAACCGGCTGTGGGAGGCGTTAGGAAATGGGTTACACGTGGCGTCTTTGAGCCACTGGTGGCCACCCCTCTCTCAGCCGGTGGCATTTGCACCACAACAGCGGTGAGGAGCCTCCTGGAGGGGCAAGGAACAGGCCCCATTCTGCCTCGGGGAGCACAATATCCTACGAACAACGAACCGCTGCAAACGAGGGGCAGAGAAAGGGCCATTTTGGATCTAACGTGGGTTCCCAGGGCGCGTAGTCAATGCCTGCAGCTCCCCAGGGCTGTCTCACTGCTACCTTGTTTGTTCCCCCCCTGTTTATTCACTTAGGTGTTTCAAACAGCTTGTCTCCCTAAGGGAAGTTTCCTCTGATGCGACGATGCTTGGGAACTTTCACTGGCTTTGTTTGCTCCAGACAGTCAAAATGAAAAGGAGTCTTTGCTTTTATAAATAACACATTGGGGGGAACTCCCCTGGGACTGCCCATAGCTCAGGCCAGAGGACTCTTGAATCAAATTTCCAAGTGTCTTTCAAGCAACTTTCTGGGGTTAAATTAAGCACGTAATAGTATAAATACACCGTACAGCAGCAACAGGAGAACATCACTGAGGATACATGAATTCAAGCACGCGTTAACTAGAGAACAGCCTAAAATTTGGGTGCCTGTTCTCCCTCCAGAGATTCTTGTGCATAATAACCCCCCATCCAGCTATATAAATGCCAGCTATTTTTTCTTCTCTGAGACAGCTGCCCCGCCGAGCGCCCGGAATGGACGATGCTCAATAAAGGAAATGGCTATTCAGTATTTTATCCTCATTCCTTGGTGTTTGGCCAGTGCCTTATTTGTCATTCAAGCCCCGCTCTAGAACCAGAAACTTCCTCACAGGCGTTTTCCTACGACCCTCCGGCCGTAGCGAGTGAGTCAGCTGCCCCCAGGCCCCCGCAGTGTGACAGAAGGGGAACCGAGGGGCAGAGCCATCGACTGCGGGGTTTGGCAGCAGTGCCTGGCACCAGGGCTTGAGGAAGGATCCAGCCCTGCAGCCGGGGAGCCCGGGGAAGGCAGCGGAGGAGCCGAGCCAGCCATGCCAATCACACCCGCGGGTCCCGCAGCCTGGCAGGAGCGGCAGGAAAATGAAAAAGATGCTGTTGTAATGCAGGGGCGCGGAGGCACCGAAACAAGAGCCCCGTTTGGGAGGAACGCTTCCTCCTTACGGAATGTTTTAACTAAGCTGACAGCACCCATTACGCTCAAAGCCACGCTCGAGCAGCACCGCTGCAACACTACGGACCCGGCTCAGGGAAACAAAACGCTTGCAGTAAAATCTTCTAATCTCTTGGAATAACTGTAAACGCATGCTCTTTGGCAAGACAAAGTTGAACCCCGGCTATTAGCTACGCTACAGCGAGACAAGTAGTAGACACTCGAGCATCTAGAGATTTACAGGCTCTGGAGAAAAAACACACTTAGAATGCGATATGTCAACTCAGCGAATGCAGTTGCCCAGATCTACGTTCTTTTCAGTGGTTAACATACCCTTCTTCTTTCCCAGAGGGGTCTCCTTTTTTCCAAATTAAATATAAAACAATCCCTGTGGCGAAGAAGGTTTCCCTGTGGCCATCCCTCGCACAGGCAGCCCCGTGAGCAGGAGGGCAGGGACTGGTCTCATTTGTAGGCTGGGCTGCCCGAGGACTTCGCTTCTGTCAAATAACAACTTCATTCCCTTTCCTCCAGAAAGGTCAGCACGTTTTTCTCACGTCCCCTGCATTTACTTATCCCTCTTCCCAACTTTCTGCATCGTATCAGCCCCACTTGAAAGCAGCCTCCCCCTCCCCCTGCTCTTTTTGCATCCAAACTTCCCTTCCACTTCCTTTCCCCTTTCCCCAAACCCAAACAAACCCACATTCTTGTCCCCTAACAGAGGCCGATTCACGCGTTTGCGTCAGCAGCCGCTCTCCTGGCCAGACCCGGCTTTAACGAACACATTTCAGCTGCTGCCAAGCGGTACGTGACAACATCTGGGAAGCAGGGCTGCCGTCGGCTGCAGCTGGAATGGGAGAGGGGAGAGGGCCGGCGTGACGCAGCAGAGCGGGAGGGAACGTGCGCAGCTGCTGCCTTCAGAGATGGGAAGGGAGATCCTGAATTCCAGCAGCTGCTCCTCCTCGGAGTGCGACGCCGGGGCACACGCAACCCGATTCAGTCACACAAGGGAAGAGATGGAGCTTAAAAGAAGGACTTGGCTCAGGCCTCGGGGTTAATCTAGAACACTGGGGGAGGACAAAAGGCAATTTTAAGCACTATTCTCATCGACCCTCCACAGAGGGACCTGCTCCGGGCTGACAGAGAAACCAGCCCCTCTTCCTTTCAAAGCCCTCAGTCCCCAGGAGCCACACTGGCAATCCTGCAGCCGCGGGACCAGCCCGCAAGTCTTCACCCCCACCCTGCTCCGGCTGCATCGCACGACACGGGGAACCCCGCATTTGGACCCTAACACAAAGCCATTAGAAGGCTGAGGTCTCCGCGCAGTTAATAAAGGTGGCCCGAGAGGTTCAAAAAGCCAATCCTGACCTTCTGGAGCGGCACGTTTTTCCTGCCGCGCCCAGGGCACCCTGGACTGCCGCACTAGGGATGGGAATGCCGGCTGGCCGGCTCTGCCCAAAGCCAGCCAGGGGTCCTGGAGAGCAGACGGAGCCGTTCCGGCGCTGCTGGCTCAGCAAAGCCCGACACGATCGCAGCGGCTACGTTAGCCGTCGGAAGCAGCAGGCAACAGCAGATTCAGCTAAAGCCTTAATCCCGTCACCCAGAAGAGTTTTTAGTGCACGCCGAGATCTGTGAATGCGAAAGAGACGAGCTTATGGTTTGTACACAGAATAGAGTGAAGTTTATTCATACTAAACATATCTGCCTGCGTCACTGCTTGTCACATACTTGTTCTCCAGGACACTGAGTTCATTCCTGCTTGAGGAGACAGGAGTTTTTACTTTACATAAAGCAGAGCTACCAGCCTGTTTTCCCTGACTAACGTATCCCTGAAGCTAGCAAACCGATACAAACGGGGTTTATTCAGTACAAACTATACAGAGATTTCCTTTTTACTGGTCTAGGGAGTTATGCACAGCATATTATCTAGACAAGACAAAACTATTCCAAATATACAGACATACGGAATTCAAGTGTCTCTAATATCCACAACTAGTCAAAACCAAGGGTTTTGGTACTTAGACACTTGAGTCCTGGTCCGGATTCCAATTCTTCTCCCTGTACCCACTCAGTTTGTTTAAAATAATAAGCAAAATCCAACAATAGTCCTTTTAAAGGGTAAGTGGGTTTTGCCAAGAGTAACAGTGGCGTGGGAAACGGCTTGCTTCTGAAGAATGTGTTTACTGAGTAAATAAGCCCGGTCAGTCTGACGAGAGGAGCTGCGCGGCAAATGCATGGCCTGGAAGGGATTCCACGCGAGTGCAGTTTCCCCCTCCCCTGCACATCTGACTCTCATCCCTCCAGGATGAGGAGATCGGAAGCATTTCTGACTGACAGAAAACAGAAGGTGTTTGTCTGCAAAGGTAAACGCAGTGATAACCGCAATCGTACTGAGAACTAAAATAAACTCTAGAAAACAGTTAGAAAAAACAAATTATCTTTGCTGCTGAAACTGGCTCGTCTATTTTTGGATAATTGCTAGAATTGCCTTGCCCACGAAGAACTTCTTACAAGCAACCAGCATTATATAACCAAAAGAGGAAAAATACAATAAATCACATGTTCTTCCCACCTACTGTTGCAATCCTTTTGGTCAATTCCATGTTAAAGCCCCTCCCTCCCCCCGAAAAACACCCCAAACCCAGGAACTGGCATCTTGTGACTGATACTCCTCACCTCTACAATCTCACAGGCCCCCTCTGACAGCCAGGGTAACTGGCCGCTCTTACCGCCAGCCTAATTATAATGCAATTAAATACATTGTTCAATCATCGAAATCGGGGATATCGTCGTAGGAATAGCCTCGGTAGCCTTTGGAAGCGTAGTATGCGATGCGCAGGTGGTAGAAGCCTGGGAGAAACACAAGGATCCCAATGATGAGCACGGGGATAGCACGGTCGGTTCCCTGCAGAGGAGAGACATGCAAGTGCAGTGAGGAGAGATCTGCACGGGGGGGTCTTCCCTTTCCTTTAAGCCTGGCTCAGCTATTCATCCCTGAGGCCCGGGTAGCTGACAGGAGATAAAAATTCATCTTAAACCAGAAATATCTCTGTTTCCTTCAGGTTGAGCTCCAAGTCTTCTCCCTGGCGTCTCCTCCTGGCTCCGGCAAACCCTCAACTGAGCTTCTCCTCCGGACAGGAGGGGCAGCTGCCGCTCACGCTCATCCCGCTGCAGCACTGCCAGCCACAGGAGCAGGGCTCTCCCACCTCCGCCTGGGCTGCTTCCCATGCAGCCGGAACGCTGCCGTCACCACCACGAGGAGCAGCAGCTGCCAACCCAACCGTCAGGCAATTCCACATGGCACGAGGTAAAAGGAGCCGCGTGCCGCAGAGGAGCACCAAAGGCAGGCACAGACAGATCCCCCTCCAACGGGTCACAAACGCAGAGAGATGAGGGAAGTGCTGCCGTGTCCTCTACAGCAGCCTGGCATCTCCTGCAGAAGGTACCAGAACATTGTCACCAGGAGCATGGTGATGCCAGCATCAAGCCTCTCCGGGACAGCAAGCTGACCTCTGCAGGGACACGGGGCAGCACGCTGGCCTCTGCAGGGACACAGCGTCGCAGGGAAACCGTACCCCAGGCACTCAGCCCTCCCTGGCACATCTCCAGCCCCGCTCTGGCCCTGCTCCAGACGTGCCAGCTAAAGACACCAGCCAGATCTGCCACCAGCGAGACCAGGCTGTCAGCAAACGCCCGCGAGGCAGCGGAGGGGATCCCCGTCACACTCAGGGGAATTTTGCTCTGAATTCCTACACTGGGCATGATGGATCCCGGCAGCCTTCGAGGAACGGGCGAGTGACGCAGAACTCGTAACGGAAGCGCAGTCAACCACTTACGCCTTTGCTAATGTACCCGGCCAAGAGGAGGGCTCCTATGATGATGAGGAAGGTCCCAATCATGAAGAGCACAATAGCCAGCGCAATCGCCTTGTAGGGGATTTTTGGTGGGCTCTTCTTGAACTGGGTGGAAAAAACAAAGAGGTTAACTGGGCACAGTTCCCCTCCCACCAGGGCAGAGATCCCGCAGACGGCACGGGACAAACTGTTGGAGCAGCTCCGCTCTGCCAACGGCCCTTCCATGAGGAACCCTGCCCTTGGAGACCCTGCTGCCTGAGCCCGTGTTTACATCCATCGCTTCCAGACCTGCTCCGATTTTCACCTCCCTCCTAAGAACTGCACAGGACCCTACGAAATGAGCAATCTGGTTTCCAGTTAAGCTCTACGGGCTTACTGGAGGAGAAGGGCCGAAGTGGTGGCTTGCAGGTAGCTTTGGACCTCTCCGATCTGAGGCCGCTCTGCTGGAGCTGAGCACAAAAGCAGCCTCCCGTGCACCCGCAAAGCCTTTCCGAGGAGCTCACAGCAGCAGCAAGAGATTTTCTGCCCCGCTTTTTACCTGCAGGTCGATATATCCATCGTCGGTGCTGGAGAGCTTGGAATATTTGACTTTGCTACTGGGAATCCCAGCGGTCAGATTTGTACGTGACGGCATCATTACAAGGAAGGCTGAGCATCACCTAGAACCTGGAAAAAGAACAGCAAAAAAAAGGAAAAAGAAAAAAAAAAAAATCAGAGCAAACTGTACGACAGAATCTGAGACATGTGGATCAAGTTTCTTAAGAGAAACAAAAGCATCGAGCCTGTACTAACCAAAAGGCATCTTTGTTCTTTTTCATAAATTAAATCTTTTCAAACAAAGCTTTGTATTTAAGGCTAAAATACAAAAGCATGAATATAGATGCAAGAGAGTTCGCCAATATTTGAAAGCAAAGTCAAACTGAGGTAGAATTTGTGTTTAGAACAAGATAGAAATTCCATAATAATACGACAATGTATGAACCAGCTCTCATCTCACAAGGAGATCACGCTTCCGGCGGGGAGATGTCTGAGGTCCAGCTATTTCTGCACAGGGACACTGGCAAATAAACTCAAACCAGAACTAAACAAAGCAGCTTTTCAACCAGCTGGATATTTTGCAATAGATCCACTTTGGAAAACACCAAAACCAAACCAAACCCACTGTAAACTAGAATGAAACGGAGCCGGCATTCCCGAGACGGCTCAAGTCATGACTCAGAGGGAGCGTGACAAGGGGACAAAGTGGTTTGTGGATGAGGTAACCAAAAAACCAGCAAGGAGCTAAAAACCACAGGTTACTCGCGTGCTGGGCTGCGCGGGACGCGGCGTTCAGGGTAGAGCTTTATTTAGTTACGCTGGAGCCGTTGCCCGCTGTTTCCCCACGCCGTGAAGCCAAGCCCTGCGGTTCCGCTGCCAGCAGGGACGGTCGTGGGGAGAGGAGCAGAGCCAGCTCGCTCCTGCGCCTCGGAGCCCAGCTTCTCGGGAGCCGCAGCCCGGATCCAGCCTGGCCACGCATCCCTGCCTGGCTGCAGAGCCAGGGAACGGGGCTGGACACCCCCCCCCGGCAGGACCTACGTGTTCAGTGCCTGCTGACCCACACATGGCCTTGAACCTGCGCTGCAGCCCAGGGCTACGACTCCCACAACCGAGGCAGGAAACAGGCTTCCCACACTTCAACTTCTCTATTTCCTGAGGAAATATGGAATAAAGAAAACAAAAGTGCATATCCCAACTGCTCCAACAGGAAGGGACAAAGATGCTTTTGGCATCGCACCATTTGGCATCTAAGGTAACAGCATCTCCCCAAAATACTCAGTTTCCACTTGAACTGAAACAGTTTGCCTCCCTCTTGCCAATTGCTGGCGCTCCCCTGCCATCAGGTTTTTCCTCCCGCAGTAAATTTGACTTCTATAAAAAACCCAACACACTCTGATCTTAAACACACACTCCCCCCCCCAGTTTTACCTTTAACTTGAACTTTTTGGGTTTTTTTGCAGCAAAACCCAAGCACAGACAAAACCCGTCTCTGGCCCCATCCCTAATAGAGATCTCGCCCCCCTACAGGGGGCTCACGCTCCCACCCTGGGCTCCTCACCCCCCCCAGTGTCTCATGTGCCCGGGGAAGGGGGGGAAGAAGCCAAAAGAATTCAGCATGTCTGAAACGTGTCAGATTTCCTGATTCTGCCCCATTTCACTCTGAAGCACCACCGGACTTCTTAGTGACTATCCATCAGTTACCAGGCCATTCCTAGGGGCTCCCCAGGAATTATTTCCAATTTGCACTTGCGTAAGTTGTCCTGCCCTCCCCGTTACCTCGCTCACTAGGAAGGAAGAGGCCACTAACGACAAGTGCAAAAAAAAAAAAACCCAGCCAAACTCAGACGTCACATTTAAGGGCCGGGTTCAAGCCCTTCACTCTCCTCGTGTGCGACTTTGGTTCAAGATCAGAAATAAGCTCTTTAAGAGGCAAATAAATGGTGACTTGCACTTTTAATTCAGGTTTTCTGAGGCTGCGCCGCGCTGCGGTGCTGTTTTAAACACGGTGCGAAGCCGCAGAGCACGGGGGAGGGCTGCCAGGGTCGGGCTCGCCAGGGGAGCGCGCCGCCATCCCGCCCCGTCCCTGCATAAGCGCAACACGCTCCGCTCCCCTGGCTGCCCAGCAGCAGGAATAAGGGAAGCAGCGGGATGGATGCAACCTCTTGCCCTTTAGTGAGCTCAAACCTCACGCCGAACGCCAGAAACCCGCCCGCCCTCCTCCGCGCCCGAAATGGCTCCTCTGCTGCTGAACAGGAAGTTCCCGAGGGCCCTGGGAGCTCCCCAAGGCACAGGCTGCGCTCCCAGCCTCCCGCCGCTTCCCAACGTTCCCAAAAAGCGCTACCTGCTGCTCGCGCTGCTGGGCAAACCCATCTCCGCGGCCGCCGTGTCTCTTCCGCGCGGGGAACAACCCAGGAAGTTTATTCCCGACGACAGTCGTTTCCTTCCAGGTTATGGCAGCGGCTTTGCTGGCTCAGCGCCGCTGGGTTATTTTCAGCCTCCCGCTCCGGCTTAGCGGCTGGGATCCCAGTGTCCTTGGGCAGGTGATGTGGATCACGTCCTGGTCACCCAGGCCCGCGTCAGGCGAGACCCGCCGGAGCCCATCCGTCATTCCAGGGCTGGATTTCTTTGTAGGTGGTTTATGAAGCAGCGCGTTGGTGCGCATCGCTCCGACACACGCTCGGGAATAAAGCTGATTTCCTAAAGGACAACCTGGGCACGATCAAAGCGCCAGACACAGCGCAGCCCCCCCCGCCCTGGCCGGGCTGAGCGTGGGACACACAAGCCACAGCCAGAAACTCGTGTCTGGCACCTGGAGCAGCATTAACACCCCAGATGAGACACAGCTGGGATCCACTTCCTCCAGCCGCTCCAAGGGAAACGGCAGGAATTGCCATGGTTCCACTTCCTCTAAGTTAATAAAACAGGCACTGGATTTAGAGCCTGAAAAGCCCAATTGCCTGAAATTTCAAAGAATTCTCCCTCTTTCCTATTTCTTTTCTCCTTGGTAAGGAAGTCCAAATATATAAATTCCAAAAGCTTCCTCCCTCCAAGCACAGAGGAACACACGCAGCATTTCCTCAGCCTCCCCAGCTTGTTGCCTTTTTTTTTTTCTTTTTTTAAAAAAAGGGAACATCTTAATTTTAAATATTTGGGTGCAGCAATGGGAAAGTAAACAGTCAGCTTCTTGCAGGGCTCGTGCAGGAAGCAGACAGTGCCCAAGTCCAAACACAAGCGCGTAGATACTTGTGGCTAAAGGATGTTTCTTACAACATGAGGCTGCTCATTTGGTCATGACAATAAAAATAAGCAATTAAGCCATTTGGCTCATTTCTGCAACGAGTTGGAGTGCGACAGCACAACCCAGAGTTTGGTAACCCCCACGGCAGCGGGAGGTTGCGCCACCAACAACTCGCTTCCCTCACGGGCGCAGCTTTACACCCATCATCACAGCCCGGAACCGTTCCCTACCTCCCCACCGGGAATCCGGGATTCTGCGCTGAAGTGCCTGTTTGTGGGCACCGCAGCGACCAGCCCATGGAGAAGCAGATTCCCCACATTTGGAGGGCAAAAAGCCTCCTGGTTATCCCAGGTATCCACTATGCTGGTGTGGGCAATAACTCGGCAATCGCCAAAAAACTCTAGGGTAGCTAAGGGCCTTGCTTTCCAGATGTTTCCTTCCAGATGCTGATCTCATCAGCAAGCTGGCACCGCAGGCAGGAGACACAGCCCAATGCGGGAGTTGGAAACCAAGCAGGGAGTGACCTGCACCCCAGCGGGAGGAAATCCACCGTCTGAACCGCCTCTGCCGAGAGCCGCGCTCCGGGCACCGAGCGACCATGGGTGGAGGCATCGAGAAAGCCCATCCCCCAGCTTTGAGCTGGGACAAGTTTGGACCGGGGTGGCAGCTCCATCATCCTAACACAGCAGAATTGGTGCCTTAACCAGTGCTGCCACCTTGTGAAAGTCCTCCGCTAAATCAGCTGGGTTTTCCAGGAGTTCGCAGGCAGGTTGCGCTCGAGACGCTCCTGCACTGCCGAGCAGAGGGAAGCACGCTGACTCCTAAAACACTGAAACACCCGCTGCTGCACTGGCCAGCCTGCAAGGACTACTGGCCACACAGCACCGATCTAGCCAAGCGAGCTGCTTTGCAGTGTTCGTGAAATTCTTCTTCATGAAGTTCTTCCTTCCTGACCAAGTGGAGTCACCGTTTCCAGAGAAGAGAAGGATTTACAGCTAGCCGGTAGCGATACGGTTAAGTGAAGAAAAAAACCCAAACCAGTAGCTGCCCAAAAGTTTTCAAATCCTATTTTTCATGATCAAACCCTCGGGGCAAAATATGCTGTAAATCCTTTATCCTCATCAACAATAAATATGATCGCAAATACCCTGGAGTTAGGGGAGGAATTGGTGGCGCAGGGCAGCGCCTGGCACTCATCAGAGCTGCAGACAGTGTGGGACAGAGGCACCTGGAGGAAGCACCACACTGGCACCTGCTGAGGAGCAGCTCAACTCAATAAACCAGGAACAGCAGAGCCAAAAAACCTCGAAGGGTTGACACAGACCAAGGAACTTCCAGATCCCAGTGACGGCGCAGCCTGTGCCAGCACAGCCCGACTGCACCGAGAGCCAGAGGGAAAACGATGGGAACAGGCTCCGCTGGAGGCAGCTCTGGCATCACCAAAATCCCCAGGGTCGGCAGGGACCCCTGGAGATCACCCAGTCCAACCCCCTGCCAGAGCAGGGTCACCCAGAGCAGGGGGCACAGGATGGCGTCCAGGGGGTTGGGAATGTCTCCGGAGTGGGAGACTCCCCTACCTCTCTGGGCAGCCTCTGCCAGGGCTCTGCCACCCTCAGAGGAAAGAAGTTCCTCCTCGTGTCATCCAAAGTTACCATGTTTTAAACCAAAGCGGTTTCACAAGCCACCTCTGCGCAAAGGAAACAGCCTCACGGAGGGATTCGTTCCCCACATGGCAACTGCCCGCTCCACTGCCACACAGCTCAACCCTCAAAGCAGCACCTGGGAACTCCCGCACCAAAGCAGAGCCCAAACTCGCCCGTCGGCAGCTCCTGTGAAAAGGAGGGAGGTTCATGGTGTGACAAAGCTTTGTTTCACCCCATCCCCACTGCAACAGCATAAACCCCGTGAAATTAAGAGTCTTTATTTCCATTTTCCAAGTTTCAGTTAGAATATCAGCTTCAAAAATAAATGACTGAAGTTAAGGTCAAACAAACTCGTGGCATAACTGAGCAGGGACTCTAGCCAACTACAGGTCCACAGGTGAAACTCAAGGGAACGTCGTCTTTACCCAAGTTGCATATCGCGCCCCTTCTCTAACGCAAGGCAAGAGGAGTAAGATATTTCACCTTAAGGTAGCACCTAAGGGATTACTGGAAGTACAGGAACGGACTAGAAAAACACCCCAAACTTCCCTATTTCCAATGACATCAGTATAGCAAAATAGTTGAAAAATATTTACAAAGATATCTACACGACATGCCTAACAGCGCTCAGACCATGCTCCGATGCACTGAAATTGCTAACGCCACCATTCCCTCCTCCACGGTGCTGCCCTCTCCGGAGAGTGGATGCCTCTCCCCCTCAGTCCTCCTCCAGTTAAGAGCCATCTTGTTGGTCTTCGATCTTTGGAGCCAGGTAGTATTTTAAGTGTCCCATATCAGCAATCTTGTACTCCACAACTGGGGGAAGAGAAAAAGAAAACAGTGTTCAGAAGGCTCTTCAAAAAGCCACTCGATCGAGAGCTCCTGATGCAGTTCTAAGGTGGCAGCATTCCCCAAGGGTGGCTTCAAGGAGAGCTGCTTCTACTCACCGAGAGGAACATCCGCGGACATGCTGAGCGTTACCGTGGGCGACAGCGGGGTGGCTTTGGTAAAAAAGTTGAGGTACCTCAGAGCAAAGGTCAGCTGGACCGGCTCGTTCATCTCTATTGTAACCTGGAAAACCATCAGCCAGGTCAGACCTCAACGACCACAATGAGCTCCCTGGAGCCTCTCACGTAATTTGGACACCTGACGCAGACAGTCACAGCGCCGCTTGCAAGCCCTGGGGTGAGGGCCTGAAGTTGGCAACGATTTGTTGCCTCTAATCTCTAAACCGGAGAAATACCTAATCCCATCACCCAGCTTTTGCCCCCGACCGGTCAGAGAATGAGTCAGATCAGCAGAAACCTCAACACCGAAGACACCACTGTAACCACAAAGGCTCAACTTACAGCTTCCTCCTCCTTATCCACATTACTGGTCTGCGACAGCTTGATGTTTCCATTTCCCAGCTCTCCATTAGCCGAAAATTTCACGCCATCTTTCGCGCAGGAGATGACAACCGCGTCGCCGATGTGGCTGAGATCCCTACAGATGCGTGCGAACTCAGCAGAAGGCATTTTCACCACACAACTATATTCTTGTTCCTGCGAAGGAAGCATCATCATTAAACTTCCATCAAGAAGCTCAGTGCAGTCACTACACTGGAGTTTGTCTTTCCAAAGTTGTGTTACAAGCTCAAACTCCTAAATCTGACGTGAACACGCAAAAACACCCATTCCTGACAGTGACTGACAGTGCAGTCAGTCATTCGAGCCACTACTTACTGGAATTCCAAGCTGCTCCACATCGAGATCCATTAGCTTCATCTCATAATCAGAAACCTTTTCCTGATCTAAAGAAACAAAGCATAGTTTGACCCAGTGTTTATGGGAAGTTGTCACCCTGAAGTTTTGCCCCTTCCACCATCCCAGGCAAAACCCCCTCAATTGCGACAGTAAGATCCGGCTCGTTTAACCAGACCGGAGTGACCCCAACAGCCTTTGGGAGGCTGGGAGGGGGCAGCAACCCCGCAGGAGCACCTGCACATGGCCTAAAAAAAGGACTTTCTCTTACAAAGTGTTGGACAAGTTGATTGTTTTGAGCATCAGGTGTCCCCTCCTGTTTCTGGAGTGTTTATTGTTATCCCCCCCCTCTCCCCCATCTGCACTGTTTACAGAGGCAACATAGAAATATCACGGTAGCAAATTAGTTCCTTCCAGTGTCTGACAGGGGCCCCAGGAAAGCTGGGCAGGGACTCGGGATCAGGGAGTGGAGCCAGAGGATGAGGGGGAATGGTTTTACACTGGGAGAGGGGGGATTTAGATGGGATATTGGGAAGGAATTCCTGGCTGTGAGGGAGGTGAGTCCCTGGGCGGGGTTGCCCAGAGCAGCTGTGGCTGCCCCATCCGTGGAGGTTCAAGGCCAGGTTGGACGGGGCTGGGAGCAGCCTGGAATAGCGGGAGGTGTCCCTAGTGGGAGGGGGTGGGATGAGATGGTCTTTAAGGTCCCTTCTAACCTAAACCGGATTGCAAAGAACCCGTGCTGCGACCTGCAGGGCTGCGTGTCTCCCAAATCCCTGGGGAGAACAGGCCGCTCCCCATCCTGGGAAGAGCACCGGGGGGCTCGGAGGGGGAGCGACCCTGGGCGCCGCCATCCCGCGATGCTGCGAAACCCAACACTCACTGGGTGCTTCGAACACCAGCGCCAGGGTGTCGGCGTTGTCCTCCGCCCGCAGCGTGATGATGTCCTCGTTCCCGGCGCACTTCA